>CM029019.1:190476466-190536027 GCA_016801055.1 Panax notoginseng | reverse complement strand
GTCGTATTTTGCACGATAATTATTTTAATAAAGTTGCATTAGTTTCTGTACATGTATATGGCGACTCAGAATGGGTGTTGTATACCTATTTTGGGGGCATCACAGTTGGTATCAGAGCTTAGGGATATGGTCTCTGGCGGAGATCGGAGAATAGAACTAGGAAGGGAAAGACGAGTAAATCCTTCGCTAGTGTGTCCTACCTAAGCTTATTTATTGGTTGGTCATAATATAGGGATATTATGTGATATGTTAATTTGTTTAATTAACCCTTATTTTATGGCAGTATTTAGGAATGGCTGCTGAGAACATTAACAACGGAGTGTATGAGGCCGTGGAAACACTTTTAGTTACCAATCAGGAGAATGTGTAACAGACTGGCAATATTCCTCCTGTAAACAACGTTACCGAGTAAACGATGAATGATAGAATGTTTAGGAGCTTTTTGCAGTTCATGCAAAATCAGACGAGGGAGACTCGTGTGCAGAATACGGGTGGAAATGATAACAACGTGCGGTTTGTCATGACCAAGTAGTTCAAAGAGTTGGAACCACTAGAATTCTGGGGAAAGCCGGATCCGATTAAGGCGGAAACGTGGGTCAAGCAAATTACCAAGATATTTGATGTCTTGGGATGCACGGAGAAACAGAAGGTTCCATTCCCCACTTTTATGTTCCGTAATGAGGCAGATTATTGGTGAGAATCTGTAAAACGTACCCATCCAACTGCACTCAGCATGTCTTGGGAAACGTTTCAGAAACTGTTTAATGACAAGTACTTTCCTAAAAGTATTCGTCATATGAAGGAGGTAGAGTTTATTAGACTGGAACAAAACAACATGACGGTGTCCCAATATGAGGCGAAGTTCGCGGAGTTATCCAGGTTTGCACCTCATTTGGTGGAGAACGAGGAACGTATGACGAGGATGTTTTTGAGAGGTCTAAAACCCGAGATTCGGTAATATCTTATCTCTCATAAATTTTCTTTATATTCAGATGTTGTAAACAGGGCTCAATTATTAAAGCGAGATAATGAGTATGTTCAACCGAGGGACAATAACCAGGGTCAGACCGGTGATAGCAGTCATCAGAGCAATGATAACCAGCAAGGAGGAAGGAATACAGATAAAAGCGGTAATCACTCTGGTGGTAATCGTGGCCGTGAAAATAGAAGAAGCGGGTCGGGAGGAGATTTCAAGAAGAGAAGGTACAACAATGATAACGTGAAGACGTCAGCACAAACATCAACTGTTTCTAGGGGAGGAGAACGACCACCGGTCGTATGTTACAGATGCGAAAAAGAGGGACATATCAGCCCAAACTGCCCACAATAATCCAAGGTATGTTATAACTGTGGAAAGGAGGGACATATAGCTCGAGAGTGTTCTATAGCAAAACTAAGTTCAGCGGGGATGGTGACTCCAAAAGCTGTCCCGGATAAGTCGAAATCAGCGGTTCCTGGAAGAGCGTTTGTCGTGACTGGCCAAAACGCGAGAAACCCGAAAGAGGTGATCACGGGTAAGCTAATCTTGAATTCTTGCGAAGTTTATACTTTACTAGATACGGTTCTACATTCTTTTATCTCTCCTGCTTGTGCTCAACGTTTAACTTGACTCCGGAGAAATTAGACTTTGACCTATCTGTGGAGACTCCGTTAGGAGAAACTTTCATTTACATCTACAGTTTATAATCTTTGCTTAATCCAAGTTGGCACAATCACATTACCTGTTGACCTTATCTCTTTAAAGATACTTGCTTTTGATGTGATTTTAGAAATTGATTTGTTAACTACTCATCATGCCAAAATTGATTGTTTTCGTAAGGTTGTTAGTTTTTATATTACTAACCAACCTGTTATGCGAATTCAAGCAACCAAACCACTAAAATCAATCACTGTCATATCAAGTCATAAAGCCATTCGTTTATTGAAAAATGGATGTCAAGCTTTCTTAGCCCATGTTATAGACTTGAACAAAAACACGTCAGATTTGAATAATATTTCTGTTGTTAGTGAATTTTCTGACGTATTTCCTGAAGAACTTCCTGGTCTACCCCCAGAACGTGAAGTTAAATTCTTTATTGACCTTGAACCAGGTACAAAGCCCATTTCTAAAACCCCCATATTGAATGGCTTCTATTGAACTTCAGGAGTTAAAGGTCCAATTACAGGAGTTATTAGACATCGGTTTCATTTGTCCTAGTACATCTCCTTGAGGTGCTCCTGTTTTATTCGTAAGGAAGAAAGATGGGAGTATGCGACTTTGTATCGACTATCGAGAATTGAACCTTGTTACCATCAAGAATAGGTATCCGCTACCTTGCATTGATGACCTGTTCGACCAGTTACAAGGAGCACAATTCTTTTCAAAGATCGACCTTCGTTCTGGATATCATCAGCTGAAGATTAAAACTGAGGATATTCCAAAGACTGCCTTCAGAACTCGGTACGAGCATTATGAATTCTTAGTCATGTCTTTTGGATTGATTAATGCTTCTACTGCTTTCATGGATATGATGAACCGTGTGTTTAAAGAATATTTAGATCAGTTCGTTGTTGTCTTTATTGATGGCATCCTCATCTATTCCAAAAGCCTTGAAAATCATGAGCGCCATTTGAAGCTGGTACTGCAAAGGCTTCGCGATAACAAACTTTATGCCAAGCTAAAGAAATGTGAGTTCTGGCTTGAGGAAGTGGCATTCCTTGGGCACGTGGTGTCAAAACATGGAGTATCTGTCGACCCGGCAAAAATTGAAGTTATACAAAGTTGGGAGCAACCGAAGTCGGTAACTGAAGTGCGTAGCTTCCTGGGCTTAGTTGGTTATTATCTGAGATTCGTGGAAGGATTTTCTCGAATCGCTACCCCGTTAACTCAGCTGACTCGGAAAGATACAAATTTCGTATGGAACGAAAAATACGAGAAGAGTTTCCAAGAGCTCAAGAGGAGGCTCATTTCGGCACCTGTTCTAACAATACCATCTGGTTCGGATGGATTTGTTATCTACAGCGATGCTTCAGGCAAAGGGTTAGGATGTGTTCTCATACAACATGAAAAAGTCATAGCCTATGCCTCGCGACAACTCAAAGAATATGAAAGGAATTATCCTTGTGACGCCCCCAAAATAGGTATACATCACCCATCTTGGGTCGTCAGATACATGGTACAGAATTCAAATACAACTTAATAATACAATTGTCGTGTACAATATGACAAAACATAAACTGTGAGTTTGAATACAAATATTGTCTACTAGAGAGTATCCATACTCAAAAGGAGTCCTCATTACATTTATTAACACACTATTACATAGAATAGTGAGGACTACTAACTAATACTATCATTTGGACCATCACTCCGTTCCCCGACTTGGCCCAGCTACGTTCTCATTTCTTGAAGAGAACAGTGAAAGAAAGGGTGAGCTCAACTAGCCCAGTAAGAAATATTATGACTAAGATAATGCAGAATAAATTATCATTAGCCTTCAACAATGTTAAACTGATAAAATATAATAGACATCAAGTTTAACTGCAGCGGAACAAGCAATCCATTAAAAGAGTCAAGTAGAAAATAAAATCTACTATCTTTTATGATTTAAAAGATTTTTCAACACTGTTATCGCTGGGACTCAGCTTAATAAAATAATCCACATCATCGAATCACCCTGCACTACGGCCAAGGATATTCGTGTATTCATTAATGGTCATGATCATGCCAACAACTGTCCATCAATGCACTACGGGCCAATGAGGACTTTTACTACATCATTTATAATATTACGGTCATGATTATACCGAATAATCCCTGGTCATAATCATACCAAGTCCATCTATGCACTACAGGCCACAGATGACTTTCAACATTTTATAAACATGAGGATGATGACAATGATATAAGAATTCAATAAAACAAGTTCAAGAATTAATTTATCCAAGAATTAACAACGCCAAATTGTCAACATGATACTGCTTTGTGGAGTAAAATTCAAGAATGCTTAGAATAATATTTTCATGAAAAGATACTGGATGAAACGCAATTATCAAGGATATTCCACAAATTTCATGGAGTATAGAAGTCAAAACTTAACCAACTGAGTATAATAAAGAATGGAATAACAAAAGAAATCACCATGCATGCGATAGATCGCACAGACAGGTTATTCCAACAGAATAATAAATAATGGAACCAGGTCCGGCGTAAAACGCACAGACAGGATATTCCAACAGAATAATAATAAAGACGGAACCAGGTCCGGTGTAAAACACACAGAAAGGATGTTCCAACAGAATAATAATAAAGACGGAACCAGGTCCGGTGTAAAACACACATACATGATATTCCAACAGAATAATAGAAGAATGTCACCAAGTATAGGGTAGACCGCGTATACAGGTTATTCCAACAGAATAATAAGAAATGGAATAACAATATTTCTCTTCATGAATAAGAAAGAATAACACCCCTTACCGTTTTAAAGAAGAACTGAAATAAGGAAGTAGTTAAGTAGCAGAATACTTTTTCTTCTCTCTCTCTATAGTTTCTCTCTCTAGAGTTCAGTGAATTCGTAAAAAATAATGAAGGAATGAGCTGCTATTTATAGAAAAATAGAATGCATAGTAACTAATCCATGAACGGTCCAGATTGATTACTTTAATCTGACGGTCCATATTTAAAGAAAAATCTTTTAAATAAAATATAATATATTCTATTTATAGAATAACTTTAATAAAGTATTCTGTTTTATATAAAAAGATGTTTCTGTTTTATTACGTTAATAATACGAATAAAACAAAACTTCATTATCGCTAAATAATTCATATTATTAACTGACAATAATTGAATCAAACTGAGTGACTTCTCACATAAGCATTAATAATCAATACCGTGTGTTACTATGCAACCACACGTATTACTGTACTTTTACTACCGAGTAGTTTTACAGTATCAATGGTAAAACTTCCGCCGTTATTTTTAATAAAATATTTTTGTCGTTTTCTCAATCCGACAATAATTCTGTTGTGGGGTCCACCAATGATTGTGCCGTTGTATGAATATTTTCTGTTAAAATGAATATTCCCCGACCAATCGAATATTATATAACAACTTGCGTACTTTGCAAAATTTATAAATATTACCTACAACTATAACATTATATCAAATTTACTCTATAATATTCAAAAATAATATTTATAGAAAAATTCATCTTTATTTATAAAAGTTGGGGTCTTACAACCTCCCCTTCTTATGAAATTTCTGCCTCGAAATTAGGGTACGTACCTGGTATGGCGAAGAGGTAA
Organism: Panax notoginseng; assembly: GCA_016801055.1. Lineage (NCBI taxonomy): Eukaryota > Viridiplantae > Streptophyta > Magnoliopsida > Apiales > Araliaceae > Panax > Panax notoginseng. Next base: position 190,530,738 of record CM029019.1, on the reverse strand, counting down.
GGATACCTTGATTTCATTTCAGATTCTAACTCCCAAGTCATTTCCTCAACATCGTGATTTCTCCACAAAACTTTGACTTGAGGTATAACCTTGGAACGTAGAATATGTTCCTTCTTATCCAAGATTTGAACAGGAATTTCTTCATACGTCAAATCCTCCGCTATTTCGTCCGGTTCTAACTCAATAATGTGGTTCAGGTCTTCCACATATTTACGTAACATGGATATGTGAAAAACGTTATGAACACGAGACATACTTGGCGGTAAAGTGAGTCTATAAGCCACAGTTCCTACTCGATCGAGGATTAAAAATGGACCGATGAATCGAGGATTTAGCTTTCCTCTCTTTCTAAATCTCGTAACTCCTTTCCATGGAGCAACACGTAAGAACACATGATCTTCTATATCAAATTTCACGTCCTTTCGATGAAGATCAGCATAACTCTTTTGTCGATCTTGTGAGATTTTTATACGTTGTCGGATCGTTTGAATCTTTTCTGTAGTCATACGTACCAACTCTGGTCCCAACAACGTTGCTTCACCCACCTCATCCCAGCATACTGGAGAACGACACTTTCTTCCATACAACGCCTCGAATGGAGCCATGCCAATACTTGCTTGATAACTGTTGTTGTAGGAAAACTCCACCAATGGTAAGAACTTGTCCCAACTTCCCTTGAAGTCAAGGACATAGAGTCTTAATAGATCTTCAAGAGTTTGAATAGTCCTCTCTGATTGTCCATCCGTCTGAGGATGATATGCTGAACTAAATCGTAAATCCGTGCCCATAGCTTTTTGTAAACTAACCCAAAATCGTGAAGTGAATCTTGGATCTCGGTCAGAAACTATGGATACTGGCATACCATGCAGTCTTACAATCTCGTTTATGTACATACGAGCAAGACGTTCAAGTGTATAAGTTTCTCGTATTGGTAAGAAATGAGCAGACTTGGTCAATCTATCAATAATGACCCAAATCGCATCAATACCTTAAGAAACCCTAGGAAGACTGGTAACGAAATCCATGGTAATGTGCTCCCACTTCCATTCTGAAATTTCAAGTGGTTGCAATGGACCTTTTGGTACTTGATGCTCCGCTTTGACTCGTTGACAAGTTAGACACCTTGAGATAAACAACGCTATCTCTCTCTTCATATTGCTCCACCAAAATGTATGACGAAGATCATGATACATTTTGGTACTTCCAGGATGGATTGCAAACGGTGTGTTGTGCGCCTCCATCATAATTTCATACTTTAAATCAGGGTTGTTAGGAACACAAAGTCTGGAGTTGACTTGAAGTATTCCTTCTTCATCGATTCTTGCTTCCGGCATAGCACCTTCTTGCACTTTCTTCCTCATACGCATCAGCTCCAGGTCTGTAGCTTGAGCAGCTTTAACTTTATCGATTAAAGTTGGTTCTACTCGTATATTCGCCATCATCACATGGGTCCCTGGAGTCTTTAACTCTATCTCCATCCTTTGCAAGTCACACAAAATGGGCCTTTGTGTTGACAATATCGCACTCGTACTTGCATATGATCTTCTACTCAATGCGTCAGCTACCACGTTCGCTTTTCCAGGATGGTATTGAATGGTATGATCATAATCTTTCAACAGTTCAAGCCAACGTCGTTGTCGCATGTTGAGTTCCTTTTGAGTGAAGAAATATTTGAGGCTTTTATGATCCGTAAAGATCTCCACCTTCTCCCCATACAAGTAATGCCTCCAAATTTTAAGTGCAAAGACAACAGCTGCCAACTCTAGATCATGAGTAGGATAATTCCTCTCATATTCCTTGAGTTGTCTTGATGCATAGGCTATGACTTTTCATGTTGCATGAGAACGCATCCCAACCCTTTGCTCGAAGCATCACTGTAGATGACAAATCCCTCCGAGCCAGATGGTATTGTTAGAACAGGTGCTGAAATGAGTCTCCTCTTGAGTTCTTGAAAACTCTTCTCACATTCTTCGCTCCAACCGAACTTTGTATCTTTTCGAGTCAGCTGAGTTAATGGAGTAGCGATTCGAGAAAATCCTTCCACGAATCTCCGATAATAACCAGCTAAACCAAGAAAGCTACGTACTTCGGTCACTAATTTAGGTTGCTCCCAGCTTTGAATAGCTTCAATCTTTGCCGGGTCAATAGATATTCCATATCTTGATACCACGTGCCCAAGGAATGCTACTTCCTCAAGCCAGAACTCGTATTTCTTTAACTTGGCATAAAGCTTGTATTCACGAAGCTTTTGGAGTACTAGCCTCAAGTGTTGCTCATGATCTTCACGACTTTTGGAATAAATAAGGATGTCATCAATAAAGACGACCACAAAGTGATCCAAATATTCCTTGAATACTTGGTTCATCATATCCATGAAGGCAGCAGCAACATTAGTCAATCCAAAGGACATGACTAGGAATTCATAATGCCCGTACCGAGTTCTGAAAGCCGTCTTTGGAATATCCTCAGTTCTAACCTTCAGCTGATGATATCCAGAACGAAGATCGATCTTTGAAAAGAATTGTGCTCCTTGTAACTGGTCAAACAGGTCATCAATACGTGACAATGGGTACCTGTTTTTGATGGTGACATGATTCAACTCCCGATAATCAATACAAAGTCGCATACTTCCATCTTTCTTCTTCACGAATAGATCAGGAGCACCCCAAGGAGAAGTACTAGGACGAATAAAGCCAATGTCTAACAATTCTTGCAGTTGGATCTTTAACTCCTGAAGTTTAATAGGAGCCATTCGATATGGGGCTTTGGAAATGGGTTTTGTACCGGGTTCAAGGTCGATACAAAATTCAATTTCACGCTCTGGGGGTAGGCCAGGAAGTTCTTCAGGAAATACGTCAGGAAATTTATTAACAATAGAAATATCATTCAAAACTAACGTATTTTTGTTTAGATCCGTGACATGAGCTAAGAAAGCTTGACATCCGTTTTTCAATAAACGAATAGCTTTATGGCTTGAGATGACAGCGATTGATTTTAATGGTTTGGTTGCTTGAATTCACATAATAGGTCGATTAGGAATATGAAAGCTAACAACCTTACGAAAACAATCAATTTTTACATGATGAGTAGTTAACCAATCAATCCCTAGAATCACGTCAAATGCAAGTATTTTTAATGAAATCAGATCGACAGGTAATGTGTGGGTACCAACTTGAACCAAACAAGACTTATAAACCGTGGATGTAATGAAGGTTTCTCCCAATGGAGTTTCAACAGATAAGTCAAAGTCTAATTTCTCCGGAGTCAAATTTAATCGATGAGCGCAAGTAGGAGAAATAAAAGAATGGGTAGAACCGGTATCAAATAAAGTATAGGCTTCGTTAGAGTTTATGATAAGCTTACCCGTGATGACCTCATTCGGGTTTCTTGCTTTCTGGGAGGTCACAACAAACGCTCTCCCTTGCACTACCGGTTTTGACTTTTCTGGAACGGCCTTTGGTGCCTCCATCCTAGCTGAACTTGTTTTTGGTAAACGACAAAATCGAGCTAAATGACCTTCTCTTCCACAATTATAACATGCTTTAGATGGCATCGCACAGTTTGGACTGATGTGTCCCTCCCCTCAGCATTTGAAGCATATGGTAGGTGGTCGTTCTCCTTCCTTAACAACGGGTGCTGATGCTGACGTCTTTCCATCATTGTTGAATCTCCTCTTCTTGAAATGTCCATTCTTATTGTTTTGGCCCTGATTACCACCGAAGTGGTTACCATTTCTAGCTTGTTGATTCCCTCCACGCTTGTTGTCACCGCTTCGATGACTGCTCTCATTGGTATTATCGTTTTGCCGACTGCTCTCTTTTGGTTGCGTTGACTCGTTATCGCGCTCCACTAACTGAGCCCTATTCACAACATCTGAATACAAACACAGTTTATGAGAAATAAGATGTTAACGTATCTCAGGTTTCAAATCTCGCAAAAACATTCACGTCATTCGCTCTTCATTATCCACCAAGTGGGACGCAAACTGGGACAACTCAGCAAATTTAGCCTCATACTGCGACACGGTCATATTATTCTGCTCCAATTTGATGAACTCCACCTCCTTCATGTGACGAACACTTTCGGGAAAGTATTTGTCATTGAACAGCTCTTGGAACTTCTTCCAAGACATCTTCAGTGCTGCAGGTTGAGTACGCTTAATTGATTCCCACCAGTAATCTGCCTCTCCTCGCAACATAAAGGCGGCAAAGGGAACCTTTTGCTCCTCGGAGCATCCCAAGACATCAAATATCTTGGTGATCTGCTTTATCCATGTTTCCGCTATAAGTGGTTTTGGCTCTCTCTTAAACTCCGGTGGTCCCAGCTCCTTGAACTGTTTAGCGGTGACCGTTCGAGAGTTTTCAGTGTTTCCACCTACATTTTGGACAGGAGCCGCTCTCGCCTGCTGTTGCATGAACTGCATAAAGCTTCTGAATATTTTATCATTCATCATCTGGTCAGTGTTGTTGTTTGTATGAGGATTGTCACCTTCCTGATGCACATTATCCTGATTATTGATATGTGGTGAATCAACAGTCGCCTGTGCTCCATTGCTATTCTCAACATTCTCAGATGCCATTTTCAGATACTGCCACAAAACAAAAGTTAATTGATATGTCATATATTATCCTTATATTCTGACCGACCAATTAAATACCATGCAAATAAACTTAGGTAGGTCATACTAGCGAAGGAATTCCCCGTCTCTCCCCTCCTAGTTCTATTCTCACATCTTAGCCAGGGATCATATCCCTAAGCTCTGATACCAACTGTGACGCCCCCAAAATTAGGTATACATCACCCATCTTGGGTCGTCAGATACATGGTACAGAATTTAAATACAACTTAATAATACAACTATCGTGTACAATATAACAAAACATAAACTGTGAGTTTTCATTACATTTATTAACACACTATTACATAGAATAGTGAGGACTACTAACTAATACTATCATTCGGACCATCACTACGTTCCCCGACTTGCCCCAGCTACGTTCTCATTTCCTGAAGAGAACAGTGAAAGAAATGGTGAGCTCAACTAGCCCAGTAAGAAATATTATGACTAAGATAATGCAGAATAAATTATCATCAGCCTTCAACAATGTTAAACTGATAAAATATAATAGACATCAAGTTTAACTGTAGCGGAACAAGCAATCCATTAAAAGAGTCAAGTAGAAAATAAAATCTACTATTTTTTATGATTTAAAAGGTTTTTCAACACTGTTATCGCTGGGACTCAGCTTAATAAAATAATCCACATCATCGAATCACCCCTGCACTACGGCCAAGGATATTCGTGTATTCATTAATGGTCATGATCATGCCAACAACTGTCCATCAATGCACTACGGGCCAATAAGGACTTTTACCACATCATTTGTAATATTACGGTCATGATTATACCGAATAATCCCTGGTCATAATCATACCAAGTCCATCTATGCACTACAGGCCACAGATGACTTTTAACATTTTATAAACATGAGGATGATGACAATGATATAAGAATTCAATAAAACAAGTTCAAGAATTAATTTATCCAAGAATTAACAACGTCCAAATTGTCAACATGATACTGCTTTGTGGAGTAAAATTCAAGAATGCTTAAAAGAATATTTTCATTAAAAGATATTGGATGAAACGCAATTATCAAGAATATTCCATAAATTTCATGGAGTATAGAAGTTAAAACTTAACCAACTGAGTATAATAAAGAATGAAATAACAAAAGAAATCACCATGCATGCGATAGATTGCATAGACAGGTTATTCCAACAGAATAATAAATAATGGAACCAGGTCCAGCGTAAAATGCACAGACAGGATATTCCAACATAATAATAATAAAGACGGAACCAGGTCCGGTGTAAAACACACAGACAGGATGTTCTAACAGAATAATAATAAAGACGGAACCAGGTCCGGTGTAAAACACACAGACAGGATGTTCCAACAGAATAATAATAAAGACGGAACCAAATCCGGTGTAAAATACACAGAAAAGATATTCCAACAGAATAATAATAAAGACGGAACCAGGTCCGGTGTAAAACACACAGACAGGATATTCCAACAGAATAATAGAAGAATGTCACCAAGTATAGGGTAGACCGCGTATACAGGTTATTCCAACAGAATAATAAGAAATAAAATAACAACAGTTCTCTTCATGAATAAGAAAGAATAACACCCCTTACCGTTTTAAAGAAGAACTGAAATAAGGAAGTAGTTAAGTAGCAGAATACTTTTTCTTCTCTCTCTCTATAGTTTCTTTCTCTAGAGTTCAGTGAATTCGTAAGAAGTAATGAAGGAATGAGCTGCTATTTATAGAAAAATAGAATGCATAGTAACTAATCCATGAACGGTCCAGATTGATTACTTTAATCTGACGGTCCATATTTAAAGAAAAATCTTTTACATAAAATATAATATATTCTATTTATAGAATAACTTTAATAAAGTATTCTGTTTTATATAAAAAGATGTTTCTGTTTTATTACATTAATAATACGAATAAAACAAAACTTCATTATCGCTAAATAATTCATATTATTAACTGACAATAATTGAATCAAACTGAGTGACTTCTCACATAAGCATTAATAATTAATACCGTGTGTTACTATACAACCACACGTATTACTGTACTTTTACTACCGAGTAGTTTAACAGTATCAATGGTAAAACTTCCGCCGTTATTTTTAATAAAATATTTTTGTCGTTTTCTCAATCCGATAATAATTCCGTTGTGGGGTCCACCAATAATTGTGCCATTTTACGAATATTCCCTGTTAAAACAAATATTCTCCGACCAATCGAATATTATATAACAACTTGCGTACTTTGTAAAATTTATAAATATTACCTACAACTATAACATTATATCAAATTTACTCCATAATATTCAAAAATAATATTTATGGAAAAATTCATCTTTATTTATAAAAGTTGGGGTTTTACAACCCTACTCATTATCTAGAGTTGGCAGCAGTCGTTTTCGCGCTAAAAATCTGGAGGCACTATCTATATGAGGAGAAAGTGGAGATCTATACGGATCATAAAAGCCTAAAATATTTCTTCAACCAAAAGGAACTCAACATGCGGCAACGACGTTGGCTTGAGCTGTTGAAAGATTACGATCATACCATCCAATACCATCCTAGAAAAGCGAACGTAGTAGCTGACGCATTAAGTAGAAGATCATATGCGGGTACGAGTGCGATATTGTCAGTGTAAAGGCCCATTTTGTGTGACTTGCAAAGGATGGAGATAGAGGTAAAGGCTCCAAGTACCCAAGTGATGATATCAAATATACGAGTAGAACCGACTTTAATCGATAAAGTTAAAGCTGCTCAAACTACAGACCTGGAGCTGATACGCATGAAGAAGAAAGTGCAAGAAGGTGCTATTCTAGAAGCAAGAATCAATGATGAAGGAATACTTCGAGTCAACTCCAGACTTTATGTTCCTAACGATTCTGACTTGAAGCAAAGAATTATGATGGGGGCACATAACACACCGTTTACAATTTATCCTGGGAGTACCAAAATGTATCATGATCTTTGACATACATTTTGGTGGAACAATATGAAGAGAGAGATCGCAGAGTTTATCTCGAGGTGTTTAACTTGTCAACGAGTAAAGGCCGAGCATCAAGTGCCAAAGGGTCCATTGTAACCACTTGAGATTCCGAAATAGAAGTGGGAACACATTACCATGAATTTCGTTATGGGTCTTCCCAAGGTTTCTCAAGGCATAGATGTGATTTGGGTTATTGTTGATAGATTAACCAAGTCTGCTCATTTCTTGCCTATATGTGAGACTTATTCCCTTGAACGTCTTGCTCGTATGTACGTGAATGAGATTGTGAGATTACATGGCATGCCAGTATCCATAGTTTCGGATCGTGACCCAAGATTCACTTCACGATTTTGGGTTAGCTTGCAGAAAGCTATGGGCACGGATTTACGATTCAATTCAGCATACCATCCTTAAACGGACGGGCAATCAGAGAGGACTATTCAAACTCTTGAAGATCTATTAAGATTTTATGTCCTAAATTTCAAAGGGAGTTGGGATAAGTACCTACCATTGGTGAAATTCTCCTACAACAACAGTTATTAGGCGAGCATAGGTGTGGCTCCATTCGAGGTGTTGTATGAAAGAAAATGTCGTTCTCCAGTATGCTGGGACGAGGTGGGTGAAGCAATATTGTTGGGACCAGAGTTGGTACGCATGACTACAGAGAAGATCCAAACGATTCGACAACGTATACAAACGACACAGGATCGACAAAAGAGTTATGTGGATCTTCATCGAAAGGATGTAAAATTTAGTATTGGGGATCATGTATTGTTACGTGTTGCACCATGGAAAGGAGTTATAAGATTTGGGAAGAGAGGAAAGCTCAATCCATGATTTGTTGGTCCATTTAAATTTCTTGACCGAATAGAAAATGTGGTATATCGACTCGCATTACCTCCAAGCATGTCTCGTGTTCATAATATTTTTCACGTATTTGTGCTTCATAAATATGTGAATGACCCGAACCACATAATTGAGTTAGAACCAGACGAGATAGCCGAAGATTTAACGTACGAAAAAGTACCTGTTAAGATCTTGGATAGGAAAGAGCATGTCCTACGCACCAAGGTTATACCACAAGTTAAGGTTTTGTGGAGAAATCATGCTATTGAAGAAATGACCTGGGAGTTAGAATCAGAAATGAAAGCGAGGTATCCTCACCTTTTCGAAACACCAAGTACGTACGTCAATTTTGAGGACGAAATTTCATAAGGAAGGGAGGTTGTAAGACCCCAACTTATTATTAAATGAAATTAAATTTTCTCTATTTATTATTTTGAAATAGTAATGGTCGATTTGATTAATGTGGTTAGTTATGGGTAAAATGCGCAAATATTTCAAATAAGCAAGTGGTTATAAAATATTCATTTTTGTCGATGAATATTCGTTTGGTCGTGGAATATTCTTACTGTCGGGGAATATTCGTACGACGGCGCAGCCTTGTATGGGCCCCATAACGGAAAGCGATTGGATGAAGAATACAACAAGTATAAGTTGCTTATAAATAACGGCGTAGTTGTTACCGTTAATACTGTTGGAATACCCAGTGCTTAAAACACAGTAGCACGGTATTGTACCAATTATTGATTCTTACATAAGAAGGCACTACTCAATAATTGTTACAGTAATTACTCTTTAATATTTTATTTTATTGATTCAATAATTGCTACGTTGATATTTTATATTATTGTTGTTTCAATAATTATCGCTGCACAATATTTTCCATTATCAGATCAATAATTCATATTATTTGAATAATATTATTAGATAGCATTATTGACAATGTCTAGAAAGTTTTGTCTAAGGAGAGGTTTGGTCATCTAATTGCGCGCCAATAAGGAGAAATCCTTATTGGAAAGCCCCCTCTTTCCTGGGAACGGCCTGGTTGTCATAATTGTGATTCTGTAATATTATTTATAAATAAATAATTATTGATTTATATGATAAGAAAATATTTATTTTATGTGGATATAATTGATGGATATATTTATTTTATGTGAAGGAATTAATGTCGAGGTATTTTTGTCGGAATAGATGTATTAAAAATTAAATCACTGTTCTTGAGATATATTACGTGAGTTATAATTTTTAATCTGACCGTTTGATCATTATGATTTTTGGATATGTTATACATATATAAGTTGAGTATATGTCTACAAATTTTGAATCGTTAAAAATGAACGTATAATTTTTTATGAATTTCAAGAGGTGACTGATTCAGAAATTAGGTTTATAAATAATTTTGGTGGAAAATTCTAGAATTGAGTGGGCCTCACTTGTGGTTAGTGAAAAAATATGTTGAATTTTATTTCAAATGTGGTGGGTGACAATAGTAACAGGTAAAGCCATCAAGTAGCAGGTCAAGTCTGCTTCGGCGTGCTAATATTTTTCTATAAATAGAGGGCTAAGTTAGAATTTAAAATCACACCAGAAACATAAGCTTTCTCTCTTTCTCTCTTTTTCTCTCTATATTATCAAGCGTATTTTGTGAGTAATTAGATACTTTGTGAGTTTTTATTTATTAGTGCAAGTTTTCTTCAGCCTTATACCGATATTCCGAACAGAAGTACTGTTATCCTGAGGTAAGGGATGTTATTTTCTTCTTAAATGATATTATATTCTTCAATATCATTATGCTGAAATATTTGTTTGAACATTTTATTAAATTTGGAACTTTTTGCATCGGGGTTACTATTTACGTATACGGCACTATTCACGAATACGACATTATTCACCGAAAAATAATAATAAAATTTTTGTCCAAGATGTCTATTATGGTTACTATCTTTGATTGTATCCATGTTTTGATCTTTATTTTTGAATTCTACTTCACAATTGGTTGTTATAGAGTATTATTGCACTTGAATAAATTGTAATAGGAAACCCTAATATTTGTCCTTCTGTCTCATTGGATTCGTTTTCTTTAAGATATTTTTCATTATCCTCAGTCCTAAATAATGATATTACTGAATATCTTTGGTCTGTAGTGCAAAGATAAATGATTAACTGATGAATATCTTTGGCCCGTAGTACAAAGATGAACAGGTGTTGAGATGAACATGACCGACTGGTGATACAAATGAATATATTTGGCCTGTAGTGCAAAGATGAATATTTGATTACAGATGATTATTGATTGTTGTTACAGGGATAAAATATTGATGATGGACTTTTAAATCTTAGAAGATAGTAGAACTCATTCTCTACTTGACTCTTCTAATGGTTTGTTGTTTTCGCTGCAGTTGTTGATCGAAAACTTGTTGTCTATTATATTTTATCAGATTTTTTCCTGTTGAAGACTAACGATAATTTGTTGTATATTATCTTAGTCACAATATTCTTTACTGGGCTAGTTGAGCTCACCCTTTTCCTTTTTGTTCCATTTTTCTCAGGAGGCGAGAATATAGCGGGAACTAGTCGGGGTGTGGAGTGATGTTTCCAGTCAGTTGTGTTAGCAGTCCTCACTATTTTATAGAATAGTATTTCAATAGTTGTAATGAAGACTTTTTTGAGTGTAGATATTGTCTAGAAGACAATATTTGTATTAAAACTCACAGTACTTATGTTGTCGTATTTTGTACGATAATTATTTTAATAAAGTTGTATTTATTTCTGTACCATGTATTTGGCGACTCAGAATGGGTGTTGTATACCTATTTTGGAGGCGTCACAACGAATCCAGTGAAACAAAAGAATAAATATTAAGGATTCGTACTTTAAACAATTAATATTCGTACTTTAAACAATCCAGGTTCAAAAATACTTCATAAATAACCATAGTGAAGTAAAATTCAAGAATGATCAAAACATGAATACAATCAAATCTAGTATCCATAATAGATATCTTGGACAAAAACAAAAATTTAATTTTTCGGTGAATAGTGTCGTATTCGTGAATAGTGTCGTATACGTGAATAGTATCGTATACGTGAATAGTAATCCCGACACAAAAAGTTCCAAATTTGATAAAAAGTTTAGATCAATATTTCGGCATAATGATATTGAAAGAAATAATATCATCTAAAAGAATAACATCCCTTACTTCGAAAAGACAGTACTTCTGACTGGAATACTGTACGTCCGGTTCTAACTCAATAACGTGGTTCGGGTCTTTCACATATTTACGAAGCACAGATATGTGAAAAATATTATGAACACGAGACATACTTGGAGGTAACGCAAGTCTATAGGCCACATTTCCTACTCGGTCAAGAATCTAAAATGGACCAATAAATCGTGGATTGAGCTTTCCTCTTTTCCCAAATCTTGTAACTCCCTTCCATGGAGCAACTCGTAACAATACATGACCCCCAATACTAAATTCCACATCCTTTCGATGAAGATCCGCATAACTCTTTTGTTGATCTTGTGCCGTTTGTATACGTTGTCGAATCATTTGGATCTTTTCCGTAGTCATACGTACCAACTATGGTTCTAATAATGTTACTTCACCCACCTCATCCCAATATATTGGAGAGCGACACTATCGTCCATATAATACTTCGAATGGAGCCACACCTATACTTGCCTGATAACTGTTGTTGTAAGAGAATTCCATCAATGATAAATACTTATCCCAACTCCCTTTGAAGTCTAAGACACAAAGTATTAATAGATCTTAAAGAGTTTGAATAGTCCTCTCTGATTGTCCGTCCGTTTGAGGATGGTATGCCGAACTGAATCGTAAATCCGTGTCCATAGCTTTTTGCAAGCTAACCCAAAATCGTGAAGTGAATCTTGGGTCACGATCCGAAACTATGGATATTGGCATGCCATGCAATCGCACAATCTCATTTACATACATACGAGCAAGACGTTCAAGGGAATAGGTCTCCCGTATCAGCAAGAAATGAGCAAACTTGGTTAATCTATCAACAATAACCCAAATAGCATTTATGCCTTGAGAAACCGTGAAAAGACCCGTAACGAAATTCATGGTAATGTGTTCCCACTTTTAATTCAGAATCTCAAGTGGTTGCAATGAACCCTTAGGCACTAGATGCTCCGCCTTTACACGTTGACAAGTCAAACACCTCGAGATAAACTTCGCGATCTCTCTCTTCATATTGTTCCACCAAAATGTATGTCGAAGATCACGATACATTTTGGTACTTCCAGGGTGAATTGCAAAAGGTGTGTTGTGTGCCTCCATCATGATTCTATATTTTAAGTCAGAATCGTTAGGAACACAAAGTCTGGAGTTGACTCGAAGTATTCCTTCTTCATCGATTCTTGCATCCGGAATAGCACCTTCTTGCACTTTCTTCTTCATACGCATTAGCTCCATGTCCGTAGCTTGAGCAGCTTTAACTTTATCGATTAAAGTCGGTTCTACTAGTATGCTTGATATCATCACGTAGGTACTTGGAGCCTTTATCTTTATCTCCATCCTTTGCAAGTCATACAAAATGGGCCTTTGTGTTAATAACATTGCACTCGTACTCGCATATGATCTTCTACTCAATGCGTCAGCTACCACGTTTGCTTTTTCAGGATGATATTGGATAGTATGGTCGTAGTCTTTCAACAGCTCGAGCCATCGTCTTTGCCGTATGTTGAGTTTTTTTTGGGTGAAGAAATATTTGAGGCTTTTATGATCCGAATATATCTCCACTTTCTCCCCATATAGATAGTGCCTCCAGATCTTTAGCGCGAAAACGACTGCTGCCAACTCTAGATCATGAGTAGGATAATTCCTCTCATACTCTTTAAGTTGTCGTGAGGCATAGGCTATGACTTTCCCATGTTGCATGAGAACACATCCTAACCCTTTACCTGAAGCATCGCTGTAGATAACAAATCCATCCGAACCAGATAGTATTGTCAGAACAGGTGCCGAAATGAGTCTCCTCATAAGCTCTTGGAAACTCTTTTCACATTCCTCGCTCCATACAAATTTTGTATCTTTCCGAGTCAGCTGAGTTAATGGAGTAGCGATTCGAGAAAATCCTTCCACGAATCTCCCATATATAATAACCAGCTAAGCCCAGAAAGCTACGTACTTCGGTCACTGACTTCGGTTGCTCCCAACTTTGTATTGCTTCAATCTTCGCCGGGTCAACAGATACTCCATATTTTGACACCACGTGCCCAAAGAATGCTACTTCCTCAAGCCAGAACTCGCATTTCTTCAACTTGACATATAACTTGTTTTCACGAAGCCTTTGGAGTACCAGCTTCAAATGGTGCTCATGATCTTCACGACTTTTGAAATATATGAGGATATCATCAATAAAGACAATAACGAACTGATCTAAATATTCCTTGAATACTCGATTCATCATATCCATGAAAGTCGCAGGAGCATTAGTCAATCCAAAAGATATGACTAAGAATTCATAATGCCTTTACCGAGTTCTGAAGGCAGTCTTTGGGATATCCTCAGTTCTAATCTTCAGCTGATGCTATTCAGAACGAAGATCGATCTTTAAAAAGAATTGTACTCCTTGTAATTGGTCAAACAGATCATCAATACGAGGTAGCGGATACCTATTCTTGATAGTGACATGGTTTAATTCCCGGTAGTCAATACAAAGTCGCATACTCCCATCTTTCTTCTTTACGAATAAAATAGGAGCACCCCAAGGAGATGTACTAGGACGAATAAAACCGATATCCAACAACTCCTGTAGTTGGACCTTTAACTCCTGAAGTTCAATAGGAGCCATTCGATATGGAGTTTTAGAAATAGGCTTTGTACCAGGTTCAAGATCAATAAAGAATTTAACCTCACGTTCCGGGGGTAGACCGGGAAGTTCTTCAGGAAATATGTCAGGAAATTTACTAACAATAGGAATATTATTCAAATTTGACGTGTCTTTATTCAAATCCACAACATGGGCTAAGAAAGCTTGACATCCATTTTTCAATAAACGAATAGCTTTATGACTTGATATGACACTGATTGATTTTAATAGTTTAGTTACTTAAATTCGAACAACAGGTTGACTAGGAATGTGAAAACTAACAACCTTACGAAAATAATCAATTTTGGCATGATTAGTAGTTAACCAATCAATCCCTAAAATCACATCAAAAGTAAGTATCTTTAAATAGATAAGGTCAATAGGTAATGTGATAGTGCCAATTTGGATCAAACAAGATTTATAAACAGTGGATGTGATGAAAGTTTCTCCTAACGAAATCTCCACAGATAGGTCAAAGTCTAATTTCTCCGGAGTCAAGTTCAAACGTTGAGCACAAGCAGGAGTGATAAATGAATGGGTAGCACCGGTATCTAGTAATGTATAAACTTCGTAAGAATTTATGATTAGCTTACCTGTGATCACCTCGTTTGGGTTCCTTGTATTTTGACCAGTCACGACAAACGCTCTTCCAGGAACCGTTGAATTTGACTTTTCTGGGACAACCTTTTGAGTCACCATCCCCGTTGGACTTGGTTTCGCTATAGTGCAATCTCGAGCGATATGTCCTTCCTTTCCACAATTATAACATACCTTAAACCTTAGAAACAGTTGCTGCTGGTGCTGACGTCTTCACATTGTCATTGTTGAATCTCCTCTTTTTGAAACTTCTACTTGACTCGCTTCTCCTATTATCATGGCCATGATTACCACCAGAGTGGTTACCGCTCTTGTCTAAATTTTTCCCTCCCCGCTGGTTATCGGTGCTCCGATGACTGCTGTCACCGGTATGACCCTGGTTGTGGTCCCTCGGTTGAACGTACTCGTTATCTCGCTCTAATAATTGAGCCCTGTTGACAACATCTGAATATAGAAAAAATTTATGAGAAATGAGATACTAACGTATGTCGGGTTTCAAACCTCTCAGAAACATTCGCGTCATACGTTCCTCATTCTCCACCAAATGAGGTGCAAACCTAGATAACTCCGCGAACTTCGCCTCGTACTGGGACACCGTTATGTTGTTCTGCTCCAGTCTAATAAACTCCAACTCCTTCATATGACGAATACTTTCAGGAAAGTACTTGTCATTGAACAGTTTCTAAAATGTCTCCCAAGACATGCTGAGTGCGGCTGGATGGGTACGCTTCACAGATTCTCACCAGTAATCTGCTTCATTACGGAACATAAAGGTGGCGAATGGAACCTTCTGTTCCTCCGTGCATCCCAAGACATCGAATATCTTGGTAATTTAGTTGACCCACGTTTCTGCCTTAATCGGATCCAACTTTCCCCAGAATTCTGGCGGTCCCAACTCTTTGAACTGCTTGGCTGTGACCAGCTGTGCATTACCATTGTTTCTACCTGTATTTTGAATAGGAGCCTCCCTCGTCTGATTTTGCATAAACCGCAAAAAGCTTCTAAACATCTCATCGTTCATCGTCTGCTCATTAGTGTTGTTTACAGGAGGAACATTGACGACCTGTTGCACGTTCTCCTTATTGGTGAGTAAAGGTGTCTCCACGGTCTCATTTACTCTACTGTTAACATTCTCAGTTGTCAATCTCAAATACTGCCATAAAACAAGGGTTAATTAAACAAATTAACATATAACATAATATCCCTATCTAATGACCGACCAACAAATAAGTTTAGGTAGGACACACTAGCGAAGGATTTACTCATCTCTTCCCTCCTAGTTCTATTCCCCGATCTCCGCCAGAGATCATATCCCTAAGCTCTGATACCAACTGTGATGCCCCCAAAACAGGTATACATCACCCATTCTGAGTCGCCAAAATATGGTACAGAAACGACTACAACTTTATTAATACAATTGTCGTGCAAAATACGACAACACATAAATTGGTAGTTTAAATACAAATATTATCTTCTAGATAATATCAACACTCAAATAAGTCCTCATTACAATTATTGATACATTATTTTACAAAAATAGTGAGGACTACTAAATAGCTTTCTAGAACTATCATTCCATACCCCGACTAGTACTCGCTACATTCTCGCCTCCTAAGAAGAAAAATGGAACAAAAAGAAAAAGGGTGAGCTCAACTAGCCCAATAAAGAATATTATGACTAAGATAATATAAAATAAATTATCATTAGTCCTCAACAGGGAAAAAAATCTAATAGAATACAATAGACAACAAATTTTAAATCAATATTTGCAGCGAAAATAATAATTCATTAGAAGAGTTAAGTAGATGATGAAATCTACTATCATCTATGAATTTAAAAGTCCATCATCAATATTTTATCCCTGTAACATCAATCAATATACATCTTGAATCAAATATTCATCTTTGCACTACAGGCCAAAGATATTTATCAGTTAGTCATGTTCATCTAAACACCTGCTCATCTTTGCACTACAGGCTAAAGATATTCAGTAATATCATCATTTAGGACTGAGGATGATGAAAAATATTTTAAAGAAAACGAATCTAATGAAATAAAAGAACAAATATTAAGAATTCGTACTTTAAATAATCCAGGTTCAAAAATACTTCATAAATAACCATAGTGAAGTAAAATTCAAGAATGATCAAAACATGGATACAATCAAAGCTAATATCCATAATAGATATCTTGGACAAAAATGAAAATTTAATTTTTCGGTGAATAGTGCCGTATTTATGAATAGTGCCGTATACGTGAATAGTGTCGTATACGTGAATAGTAACCCCGACACAAAAAGTTCTAAATTTGATAAAAAGTTCAGATCAATATTTCGGCATAATGATATTGAAAGAAATAATATCATCTAAAAAAATAACATCCCTTACTTCGAAAAGACAGTACTTCTGACTGGAATACTGGATATAGAGCTGAAGGGAACTTGCACCGTATAGCAACACTCAAAGTCTTAAAATACTCACAAGAATACACTCGATAATATAGAGAGAAAAAGAGAGAGAAAACTTCTGTTTCTGGTGTGATTTTCAATTCTAATCTAAACACCCCATTTATAGGAAAATGCTTAGAACACCAAAGTAGAAAATTTAATAAAATATTAATATTTTCAAATTATATTTCTACGCACACCACACCAGACCAAAATCATCAGCCACCCACCCCACAAAAATAACAAAAATGTTTTTTTTAATTAAAATATTTTAAACTTCAAAAATTAATTATTCCGGAACTTCAGAACTTCAATAATTTATAATAAATAGTCCTTTTATCATAAAAATTTGAACCTCATGCCCTTTTCATAGGAAATTCCATTCTCTACAACTTTGCTGAATAAAATTTTTCTAAATTCCAAACAGAAATTGACCGAAATTCACAAACGGACGATTTTAGTGGCTATAATCAAATTTCAGTTAAGAAATGGGGTCCACAAAAATGAAAAACGTGTTTTAAATATTTTTAATAACAAAAATACTCTTCCTCCTTATTTATTCATATATCCCACATTTATTGTAAAAATATCACCATTATTATATTATTATAATATAATAATATATTTAAATGAAATTTTATCAGAAAAAAGATAAAATATTAATTTTCAACAATTGTCACATTAAAAAAATTCTCCATCTATATCCACATACAATGAATATTTTCCTCATCATATAAATCAATAATTAATTATTCACAAATAATATTACAGAATCAGAATACTGACAACTAGGCAGTTCCCAGGAAAGAGGGGGCTTTCCAATAAGGATCTCTCTTTACTGACGCGCAATTAGGTTACCAAACCTCTCCTTAGACAGAACTTTCTAGACATTGCCAATAATTTTATCTAATAATATTATTCAGATAATATGAATTATTGCTCCGATAATAGAAAATATTATGTAGTGACAATTATTGAAACAACAGTAATATAAAATATCAATGTAGCAATTATTGAATCAATAAAATAAAATATTGAACAGTAATTACTGTAACAATTATTGAGTAGTGACTTCTTACGTAAGAATCAATAATTGGTGTAATACCGTGTGCTACTGTGCAACAACTCGTATTACTGTGTTTTAACCATCGGGTATTCCAACAGTATTAACGGTAACAACTACGTCGTTATTTATAAACAACTTATACTTGTCGTTTTCTTCATCCAATCACTTTTTGTTATGGGGCCCACACAAGACTGTGTCGTCGTATGAATATTCCCCGACAGTAAGAATATTTCACGACCAAATGAATATTCCCCGACAACAATGAATATTTTAGAACCATTTGCTTACTTAAAATATTTACGCATTTCACCCATAACTAACCACATTAATCAAATCAACCTTTACTTTTTCAAAAAAGTAAATAGAGGAAATTAAATTTCATTTATAATAAGTTGGGTGTAAGACCCCAATTTTTATAAATAAAGATGAATTTTCTATAAATATCATTTTTGAATATTATGGAGTTAATTTGATATAATGTTATAGTTGTGGGTAATATTTATAAATTTTGCAAAGTAAGCAAGTTGTTATAAAATATTCGTTTGGTCGGAGAATATTCTTTTTATCGGGGAATATTCGTACGACGGCACAATCATTGGTGGACCCCACAACGGAATTATTGTCGGATTGAGAAAACGACAGAATTATCTTTCTATAAAAATAACGGCTGAGGTGTTACCGTTAAAACTGTTGAACTACTCGGTAGTAAAAGTACAGTAATACGCGTGGTTGCATAGTAGCACACGGTATTGATTATTGATGCTTACGTGAGAAGTCACTCAGCTATACTCAATTATTGCTACAGTAATTGCTGCATCATATCTCTTAAATTATTGTCATAGTATCATCTGTATAATATGCTATATTATTAAATCAATAATTGAGACGTTGTGGTTAGTTTGGTTATTTTATGGGGGGCCATATGTCATCATCTAAGAGTCTCTTCGTCAATAGTAATTACCGTCGTCAATAGTATTTACCTTGGTCAATAGTAATTACCTTCGTCAATAGTAATTACCGTCGTCAATAGTATTTACCTTGGTTAATAGTAATTACCTTCGTCAATAGTATTTACCTTGGTCAATAGTAATTACCTTCGTCAATAGTATTTACCTTGGTCAATAGTAATTACTTTCGTCAATAGTAGTTGTCCCTTCAATATTACCAAGAGTCATTTGACCCTTCGTTAAGACCAAGAGTCATTTGACCCTTCGTTAAGACCAAGAGCCACCCTCAGTTTTTCTATAAATAGAGGCCTAGGGCTTCATTATTTTTCACGAATTCATTCAAGCTATAGAGAGAGAAAGTATAGAGAGAATAAGAGAGAGAGAATAAAAGTATTCTGCTACATCACTTTTTCAATATCCAGTTCTTTTAAGGTAGGGAATATTATTTCTTTTATATTCATGAAGAGAACTTCTGTTATTCCATTTGTTATTATTCTGTTGGAATAACCAGTATACGCGGTCTACCCTATACTTGGTGACATTCTTCTATTATTCTGTTGGAACATCCTGTCTGTGTGTTTTACACCGGACCTGGTTCCGTTTATTATTCTGTTGGAACATCCTGTCTGTGTGTTTTACACCGGACCTGGTTCCGTTTTATTATTATTCTGTTGGAATATCCTGTCTGTGTGTTTTACACCGGACCTGGTTCCATTATTTATTATTCTGTCGGAATATCCTGTCTGTGCGTTTACGCCGGACCTGGTTCCATTATTTATTATTCTATTGGAATAACCTGTCTGTGCGGTCTATCGCATGCATGGTGATTTCTTTTGTTATTCCATTCTTTATTGTACTCAGTTGGTTAAGTTTTGACTTCTATACTCCATGAAATTTGTGGAATATCCTTGATAGTTGCGTTTCATCCAGTATCTTTTCAAGAAAATATTCTTCTAAGCATTCTTGAATTTTACTCCACAATGCAGTATCATGTTGACAATTTGGACGTTGTTAATTCCTGGATAAATTAATTCTTGAACTTGTTTTATTGAATTCTTATATCATTGTCATCATCCTCATGTTTATAAAATGTTGAAAGTCATCTGTGGCATGTAGTGCATAGATGGACTTGGTATGATTATGACCAGGGATTATTCGGTATAATCATGACCGTAATGTTACAAATGATGTGGTAAAAGTCCTCATTGGCCCGTAGTGCATTGATGGACAGTTGTTGGCATGATCATGACCATTAATGAATATACGAATATCCTTGGCCGTAGTGCAGGGGTGATTCGATGATGTGGATTATTTTATTAAGCTGAGTCTCAGCGATCACAGTGTTGAAAAACCTTTTAAATCATAAAAGATAGTAGAGTTTATTTTCTACTTGACTCTTTTAATGGATTGCTTGTTCCGCTGCAGTTAAACTTGATGTCTATTATATTTTATCAGTTTAACATTGTTGAAGGCTAATGATAATTTATTCTGCATTATCTTAGTCATAATATTTCTTACTGGGCTAGTTGAGCTCACCCTTTCTTTCACTGTTCTCTTCAGGAAATGAGAACGTAGCTGGGGCAAGTCGGGGAACGGAGTGATGGTCCGAATGATAGTATTAGTTAGTAGTCCTCACTATTCTATGTAATGGTGTGTTAATAAATGTAATGAGGACTCCTTTTGAGTATGAATACTCTCTAGAAGATAATATTTGTATTCAAACTCACAGTTTATGTTTTGTCGTATTGTACACGACAGTTGTATTATTAAGTTGTATTTGTATTCTGTACTATGTATCTGACGACCCAAGATGGGTGATGTATACCTAATTTTGGGGGCGTCACAGTTGGTATCAGAGCTTAGGGATATGATCCCTGGCTAAGATGTGAGAATAGAACTAGGAGGGGAGAGACGGGGAATTCCTTCGCTAGTATGACATACCTAAGTTTATTTGCATGGTATTTAATTGGTCGGTCATAATATAAGGATAATATATGACATATCAATTAATTTTTATTTTGTGGCAGTATCTGAAAATGGCATCTGAGAATGTTGAGAATAGCAATGGAGCACAGACGACTGTTGATTCACCACATATCAATAATCAGGATAATGTGCATCAGGAAGGTGTCAATCCTCATGCAAACAACAACACTGACCAAATGATGAATGATCAAATGTTCAGAGGCTTTATGCAATTCATGCAACAACAGGTGAAAGCGGCTCCTGTCCACAACGTAGGTGGAAATACTGGAAACTCTCTGGCGGTCACCGCTAAACAGTTTAAGGAGCTGGGACCACCGGAGTTTAAGGGAGAACCCAAACCACTTGTAGCTGAAACATGGATAAAGCAGATCACCAAGATATTTGATGTCTTGGGTTGCTCCGAGGAGCAAAAGGTTCCCTTTGCCGCCTTTATGTTGCGAGGAGAGGCAGATTACTGGTGGGAATCGATAAAGCGTACTCAACCTGCCGCACTGAAGATGTCCTGGGAGAAGTTCCAAGAGCTGTTTAACGACAAATACTTTCCCGAGAGTATTCGTCACATGAAGGAGGTGGAGTTCATCAAATTGGAGCAGAATAATATGACCGTGTCGCAGTACGAGGCAAAATTTGCGGAGTTATCCCGGTTTGCGTCCCACCTGGTGGATAATGAAGAAAGAATGACGCGGATGTTTTTAAGAGGTTTGAAGCCGGAGATACGTCAACATCTTGTTTCTCATAAACTGTGTTTGTATTCAGATGTTGTAAATAGGGCTCAGTTGGTGGAGCGCGATAACGAGACAACGCAACCAAAAGAGAGCAGCCGGCAAAATGATAATACCAGTGAGAGCAGTCATCGAAGCGGTGACAACAAGCGTGGAGGGAATCAACAGGCCAGAAATGGTAACCACTTCGGTGGTAATCAGGGCCAAAACAATAAGAATGGACATTTCAAGAAGAGGAGATTCAACAATGATGGAAAGACGTCAGCACCAGCACCTGTCGTTAAGGAAGGAGAACGACCACCTATCATATGTTTCAAATGCGGAGGGGAGGGGCACATCAGTCCAAACTGCGCGATGCCGTCCAAAGCATGTTATAATTGTGGAAGAGAAGGTCATTTAGCCCGATTTTGTCGTTTACCGAAGACAAATTCAGCTAGGATGGAGGCACCAAAAGCCGTCCCAGAAAAGTCAAAACCGGTTGTGCAAGGGAGAGCGTTTGTTGTGAACTCCCAGAGAGCAAGGAACCCGAATGAGGTCATCACGGGTAAGCTTATTATAAACTCTAAAGAAGTTTATACTTTATTTGATACCGGTTCAACCCATTCTTTTATTTCTCCTACTTGCGCTCATCGATTAAATTTGATTCCGGAGAAATTAGACTTTGACTTATCTGTGGAAACTCCGTTGGGAGAAACCTTCATTACCTCCACTGTTTATAAGTCTTGTTTGGTTCAAGTTGGTACCCACACATTACCTATCGATCTGATTTCATTAAAAATACTTGCATTTGACGTGATTCTAGGGATTGATTGGTTAACTACTCATTATGCAAAAATTGATTGTTTTCGTAAGGTTGTTAGTTTTCATATTCCTAATCGACCTATTATGCGAATTCAAGCAACCAAACCATTAAAATCAATCGCTGTCATCTCAAGCCATAAAACTATTCGTTTATTGAAAAACGGATGTCAAGCTTTCTTAGCTCATGTCACAGATCTAAACAAAAATACGTCAGTTTTGAATGATATTTCTATTGTTAATAAATTCCCTGACGTATTCCCTGAAGAACTTCCTGGCCTACCCCCAGAGCGTGAAATTGAATTTTGTATCGATCTTGAACCCGGTACAAAACCCATTTCCAAAGCCCCATATCGAATGGCTCCTATTGAACTTCAGGAGTTAAAGATCCAACTGCAGGAATTGTTAGACATTGGCTTTATTCGTCCTAGTACTTCTCCTTGGGGAGCTCCTGTTCTATTCGTGAAGAAGAAAGATGGAAGTATGCGACTTTGTATTGATTATCGGGAGTTGAATCATGTCACCATCAAAAACAGGTACCCATTGCCACGTATTGATGACCTGTTTGACCAGTTGCAAGGAGCACAATTCTTTTCAAAGATCGATCTTCGTTCTGGATATCATCAGCTGAAGGTTAGAACTGAGGATATTCCAAAGACGGCTTTTAGAACTCGGTACGGGCATTATGAATTCCTAGTCATGTCCTTTGGATTGACTAATGCTCCTGCTGCCTTCATGGATATGATGAACCGGGTATTCAAGGAATATTTGGATCACTTTGTGGTCGTCTTTATTGATGACATCCTTATTTATTCCAAAAGCCGTGAAGATCATGAGCAACACTTGAGGCTGGTACTCCAAAAGCTTCGTGAATACAAGCTTTATGCCAAGTTGAAGAAATGCGAGTTCTGGCTGGAGGAGGTAGCATTCCTTGGGCACGTAGTATCAAGTCGTGGAATATCGGTTGACCCGGCAAAGATTGAAGCTATTCAAAGCTGGGAGCAACCTAAATCAGTGACCGAGGTACGTAGCTTTCTTGGTTTAGCTGGTTATTATCGGAGATTCGTGGAAGGATTTTCTCGAATCGCTACTCCATTAACTCAGCTGACTCGGAAAGATACAAAGTTTGGTTGGAGCGAAGAATGTGAGCAGAGTTTTCAAGAACTCAAGAGGAGACTCATTTCAGCACCTGTTCTAACAATACCATCTGGCTCGGAGGGATTTGTCATCTACAGTGATGCTTCGAGCAAAGGGTTGGGATGCGTTCTCATGCAACATGGAAAAGTCATAGCCTATGCATCAAGACAACTCAAGGAATATGAGAGGAATTATCCTACTCATGATCTAGAGTTGGCAGCTGTTGTCTTTGCACTTAAAATTTGGAGGCATTACTTGTATGGGGAGAAAGTGGAGATCTTTACGGATCATAAAAGCCTCAAATATTTCTTCACTCAAAAGGAACTCAACATGCGACAACGACGTTGGCTTGAACTGTTGAAAGATTATGATCATACCATTCAATACCATCCTGGAAAAGCGAACGTGGTAGCTGACGCATTGAGTAGAAGATCATATGCGGTTACAAGTGCAATATTAACAACGCAAAGGCCCATTTTGTGTGACTTGCAAAGGATGGAGATAGAGTTGAAGACTCCAGGGACCCATGTGATGATGGCGAATATACGAGTAGAACCGACTTTAATCGATAAAGTTAAAGCTGCTCAAGCTACAGACCTGGAGCTGATGCGTATGAGGAAGAAAGTGCAAGAAGGTGTTATGCCGGAAGCAAGAATCGATGAAGAAGGAATACTTCGAGTCAACTCCAGACTTTGTGTTCCTAACAACCCTGATTTAAAGTATGAAATCATGATGGAGGCGCACAACACACCGTTTGCAATCCATCCTGGAAGTACCAAAATGTATCATGATCTTCGTCATACATTTTGGTGGAGCAATATGAAGAGAGAGATAGCGTTGTTTATCTCAAGGTGTCTAACTTGTCAACGAGTCAAAGCGGAGCATCAAGTACCAAAAGGTCCATTGCAACCACTTGAAATTCCAGAATGGAAGTGGGAGCACATTACCATGGATTTCGTTACCGGTCTTCCTAGGGTTTCTCAAGGTATTGATGCGATTTGGGTCATTGTTGATAGATTGACCAAGTCTGCTCATTTCTTACCGATACGAGAAACTTATACACTTGAACGTCTTGCTCGTATGTACATAAACGAGATTGTAAGACTGCATGGTATGCCAGTATCCATAATTTCTGATCGAGACCCAAGATTCACTTCACGATTTTGGGTTAGTTTACAAAAAGCTATGGGCACGGAGTTACGATTTAGTTCAGCATATCATCCTCAGACGGACGGACAATCAGAGAGGACTATTCAAACTCTTGAAGATCTATTAAGACTCTGTGTCTTTGACTTCAAGGGAAGTTGGGACAAGTTCTTACCATTGGTGGAGTTTTCCTACAACAACAGTTATCAAGCAAGTATTGGCATGGCTCCATTCGAAGCATTGTATGGAAGAAAATGTCGTTCTCCAGTATGCTGGGATGAGGTGGGCGAAGCAACGTTGTTGGGACCGGAGTTGGTACGTATGACTACAGAAAAGATTCAAACGATCCGACAACGTATAAAAACCTCACAAGATCGACAAAAGAGTTATGCTGATCTTCATCGAAAGGACGTGGAATTTGATGTAGGAGATCATGTGTTCTTACGTGTTGCTCCATGGAAAGGAGTTACGAGATTTGGAAAGAGAGGAAAGCTAAATCCTCGATTCATCGGTCCATTTTTAATCCTCGATCGAGTAGGAACTGTGGCTTATAGACTCGCTTTACCGCCAAGTATGTCTCGTGTTCATAACGTTTTTCACATATCCATGTTACGCAAATATGTGGAAGACCCGAACCACATTATTGAGTTAGAACCGGACGAAATAGCGGAGGATTTGACGTATGAAGAAGTTCCTGTTCAAATCTTGGATAAGAAGGAACATATTCTACGCTCCAAGGTTATACCTCAAGTCAAAGTTTTGTGGAAAAACCACGATGTTGAGGAAATGACTTGGGAGTTAGAATCAGAAATGAAATCAAGGTATCCTTACCTCTTCGACATACCAGGTACGTACCCTAATTTCGAGGGCGAAATTTCATAAGAAGGGGAGGTTGTAAGACCCCAATTTTTATAAATAAAGATGAATTTTCTATAAATATCATTTTTGAATATTATGGAGTTAATTTGATATAATGTTATAGTTGTGGGTAATATTTATAAATTTTGCAAAGTAAGCAAGTTGTTATAAAATATTCGTTTGGTCGGAGAATATTCTTTTTGTCGGGGAATATTCGTACGACGGCACAATCATTGGTGGACCCCACAACGGAATTATTGTCGGATTGAGAAAACGACAGAATTATCTTTCTATAAAAATAACGGCTGAGGTGTTACCGTTAAAACTGTTGAACTACTCGGTAGTAAAAGTACAGTAATACGCGTGGTTGCATAGTAGCACACGGTATTGATTATTGATGCTTACGTGAGAAGTCACTCAGCTATACTCAATTATTGCTACAGTAATTGCTGCATCATATCTCTTAAATTATTGTCATAGTATCATCTGTATAATATGCTATATTATTAAATCAATAATTGAGTCGTTGTGGTTAGTTTGGTTATTTTATGGGGGGCCATATGTCATCATCTAAGAGTCTCTTCGTCAATAGTAATTACCGTCGTCAATAGTATTTACCTTGGTCAATAGTAATTACCTTCGTCAATAGTAATTACCGTCGTCAATAGTATTTACCTTGGTCAATAGTAATTACCTTCGTCAATAGTATTTACCTTGGTCAATAGTAATTACCTTCGTCAATAGTATTTACCTTGGTCAATAGTAATTACTTTCGTCAATAGTAGTTGTCCCTTCAATATTACCAAGAGTCATTTGACCCTTCGTTAAGACCAAGAGTCATTTGACCCTTCGTTAAGACCAAGAGCCACCCTCAGTTTTTCTATAAATAGAGGCCTAGGGCTTCATTATTTTTCACGAATTCATTCAAGCTATAGAGAGAGAAAGTATAGAGAGAATAAGAGAGAGAGAATAAAAGTATTCTGCTACATCACTTTTCCAATATCCAGTTCTTTTAAGGTAGGGAATATTATTTCTTTTATATTCATGAAGAGAACTTCTGTTATTCCATTTGTTATTATTCTGTTGGAATAACCAGTATACGCGGTCTACCCTATACTTGGTGACATTCTTCTATTATTCTGTTGGAACATCCTGTCTGTGTGTTTTACACCGGACCTGGTTCCGTTTATTATTCTGTTGGAACATCCTGTCTGTGTGTTTTACACCGGACCTGGTTCCGTTTTATTATTATTCTGTTGGAATATCCTGTCTGTGTGTTTTACACCGGACCTGGTTCCATTATTTATTATTCTGTCGGAATATCCTGTCTGTGCGTTTACGCCGGACCTGGTTCCATTATTTATTATTCTATTGGAATAACCTGTCTGTGCGGTCTATCGCATGCATGGTGATTTCTTTTGTTATTCCATTCTTTATTGTACTCAGTTGGTTAAGTTTTGACTTCTATACTCCATGAAATTTGTGGAATATCCTTGATAGTTGCGTTTCATCCAGTATCTTTTCAAGAAAATATTCTTCTAAGCATTCTTGAATTTTACTCCACAATGCAGTATCATGTTGACAATTTGGACGTTGTTAATTCCTGGATAAATTAATTCTTGAACTTGTTTTATTGAATTCTTATATCATTGTCATCATCCTCATGTTTATAAAATGTTGAAAGTCATCTGTGGCATGTAGTGCATAGATGGACTTGGTATGATTATGACCAGGGATTATTCGGTATAATCATGACCGTAATGTTACAAATGATGTGGTAAAAGTCCTCATTGGCCCGTAGTGCATTGATGGACAGTTGTTGGCATGATCATGACCATTAATGAATATACGAATATCCTTGGCCGTAGTGCAGGGGTGATTCGATGATGTGGATTATTTTATTAAGCTGAGTCACAGCGATAACAGTGTTAAAAAAACTTTTAAATCATAAAAGATAGTAGAGTTTATTTTCTACTTGACTCTTTTAATGAATTGCTTGTTCCGCTGCAGTCAAACTTGATGTCTATTATATTTTATCAGTTTAACATTGTTGAAGGCTAATGATAATTTTTCTGCATTATCTTAGTCATAATATTTCTTACTGGGCTAGTTGAGCTCACCCTTTCTTTCACTGTTCTCTTCAGGAAATGAGAACGTAGCTGGGACAAATCAGGGAACGGAGTGATGGTTCGAAGAATAGTATTAGTTAGTAGTCCTCACTATTCTATGTAATGGTGTGTTAATAAATGTAATGAGGACTCCTTTTGAGTATGAATACTCTCTAGAAGATAATATTTGTATTCAAACTCACAGTTTATGTTTTGTCGTATTGTACACGACAGTTGTATTATTAAGTTGTATTTGTATTCTGTACTATGTATCTGACGACTCAAGATGGGTGATGTATACCTAATTTTGGGGGCGTCACATTGGGGTCTTACAATTGTCGTATATTACACGACGGTTGTATAATTAAGTTTGTATTTATATTCTGTACCACGTATTTGGCGACTCAATATGGGTGATGTATACCTATTTTGGGGGCGTCACATTCATTTTATTCCAATCAGCCTCATATTTATCCGTGAGCTTCTTTCCCTTGAGCTCCAACGGATCATACAAATCCTTGCAATAAAAGATATCCTCCATTCTGGGCTTCTAGATCGAAATTTTTGAATAGGTCAATTTAATCATGGCTCCTACTGATTCCTCCATAAAATTTATCAAAAACAACCAAGCAAATAAACCTTAGCTCTGATACTAGTTGTTGGAAAAAAATCACCTCCCAAATATTGTTGTCTTTGATAAATTAGACGGATAAAATATCAGCACATGCCACACAAATTAAATTCGCAGTTCCACCAAAATAATAATCATACAGGAAATAATGAGTAGAAAATATCCAACCACGAGACACCAAAATTTTTACGTGGAAAACCCTCCAAAACTAAGAGGTAAAAACTATAGGACAAACTCCGAAAAATTCACTCGAATAATATGAGAGAATACAAAGATATCTTAATATGAGTACAAACTCAAATTATTTCACCACAATAACAATGTGATGGAACCCAAATAAAATATTTCTCTCTATTTTTCCTAAAGCTTTAGAAAAGCTTTCTTCCACCCTTTCTCTTTTTCTCTCTCGGATGGGTTTTCTCCCAATTGGTGTGTCTATTTCCCTTTCCTTAGCCTTCCTTTTATAGTTTATAGCCGAATGGATGGGAGTAGTATTAAATGAGGAGCATTAAATGCAAAAAAATGTTGGTGGAAAATTCAAGGGACGGTCAAATTCTTCATTTCCAAAGAACTCCCAACGTAACTTTGTCTCCTTCATTAAATGGGTGAGGACCAAGGACTTTGACCAACAATCTCCCCCTAGGGGTGTAAGTCGAGCCAAGTAATTCGGTACTCGACTCGAGATCGGCTCAAAAATATGATCCAAAGCTCGAATTCGAAGTTGATCCGAGTCGAATCTGATCCATACTCGTTTTCTGTTTAATGATACACGAGTCGAATTCGAGCATACCAGTGTTCGCTCATATTATGGTTAAAGTATTTCAATTTTTTTCGAACCATACTCGATACCTTCTCGATGGATCATATTCGAATATTGATCTGGTCCATGCTAGTAAACTAAATATGTGATATTTGTATCAATCTTTATAATTTATAAAGTATAGTATAAAATTGTGTAAACTTGTATTTGAATAAATCAATGAATTGAATGTCAATTTATATTACATTCTTTATAATTTCAATACATAAATAAAAGTGAAAAAGTTTTATATATAAATATTAGTTAAGTAACCAATTTAATATGTAGTGGTTCAGTTTTAAGTGAAATTGTTCATATTTGAAACTCGATTTGAAGGCTCATGAGTAACTCGCTTTGTAAACGAGTCGAGTACTTACGAGTCAAGTAGGTCTGAGTAATGATCCGAGTCGAATATGGCGCAAAAATATAAATCCCTTATCAAATTCGAGTCGAATTCGAGCTCAATTTTTTTGAGTCGAGCCGAATCTGAGCATGAAGGTGTTCGCTGAGATTCGACTCATTTATACCTCTATCTCCCCCTCTGAACCCATTAGAGGAGGTATTCACCATGACTCCGTCACTAGGAGTCCTATGTCAAATTCAACTCTTGAAGAAACCATAATATTTCGTTGTCAACTCAGTAGTAGACAAAGCAATACACTTTTGCAACTTGAACTGTCATAACACGGCTCCGCCTGTAAAAGTAAACAAATACTCCGAAGTAAATTTCTTCTCTTCGAAACCTGCTTTGTCTGCTTCTATATAATCTTTCAAGACTGAATTTGCACGTCAAACCACAACTCTTCACTTTGAATTAATCCCAACGAAGCCTTGACTCAATATAAGAATTAGATATGCCATATATATATATATATAATAAGTTATTTAATTTAATTTACAGTATGATAATAAAATTATGATGATAAATGTGTCTCATTTGCTAGGATGGATGGATGGAACATTATTATAGAGTTTTAATTACTTAAACGAGTTCAAATTTAATTATCAAGCCAAAAGAATTACATGTCATTTCGACTAAATAAAGTTGACTAGTTTTCCTTTACCAACCTATCTTATCCTCTTTAAAATTCATCTAACCAAAAGTAACTTGGTTAATATATTTTTTTTAATTTAAAAGTGATCCCTATTAATTAATTTATTGTCATGGAAACACTTCTGAATTAATTGTAACAAGAATAACTTGGTTCATTTTTACTGTCCATCTTTGAAGTTTAACGACCCTATACAAAATGAAGCTATATATGGCTTCACCTTTTTCTCAATATATTTTATTACTATATTTTTGCAACATGTTACTTGATTTTGAATGAAAAATAATTATTTAAAAGTAATATAGAAGATTTCTTTTAAAAAAATGATTATGGAGAGGTGGAGAATTTGGGTTGATTCTCCGAGTGTCGAGTTTAAAAACAGACTGATTCTAAATATGAAAAAATGTCATAATTCACCGATTAAATAGACAATCAGTATCATTGGGGAAGGGCAAATATTTGCTTATTTTTTATTGCGTCGATAAATACAATTTTCAAAATTGTGGTGTATACTATTCTGTAATTTAATAATTTGAGTAAATTAGTGTACATAACACGAAAATTGAATAATTACACGTATAACAAATTATTCTATATATATATTTTTAAATACATGCATGTAAACTATTGAAAATAATAAAACGACAAACTATTCTATATATTTTTTAAATACATGCATATATATAATAATATAAGTTCTTGGGAATAATACAATCACAGCTCTTGGAAATAATACAAGCACGTACAAAAGACGAAAGTATCATATATAATTATAAACATGACATATAATTATAAACATGAGATATATTGTATTAATGGAGGTGTTGAGAGAAAACCAACATAATAGAGAGTATTACGATCTTGATACCAATCAAAATAACTTGTTCAATTAACAAAAGTAGATCTAGTTCAACTAAGGAGTAGAGGGTCATTTGGCTTTGTTTTAAATACATGCATGTAAGTTCTTGGGAATAATACATTCACAACTCTTAAGAACAATAAAACCATAAATTAATTATTCTATATACTCCCATATATATTTCCATTTTGTAGGTTGTTTAAGACATAATTTCACATATATATTAAGAAATTTCATTAATAGCAATGCTAGGTAATTAATTTTGATGTAAAATTTTATTTTACCACCAGTACTCGTCTTCTCTCTCTCAATTACTCCTCAACTGTTCAATTTTGTGAGTCCAGCATGCAATTTTTTATTATCTCTTTTTTCTATAATCACCTCATTAATTTTTTTAAATATATAAAAAATGTCTTATATTACGAGAGAACTTTTTTTTCCCTCTAAAACATCTTATGTAACGGAAAGGAGGGAGTATTTTTTTAAATACATGCATGTAAGCTCTTGGAAATAATATAATCACATCTCTTGAGAATAATACAATAACAAGAGACTAAAGTATCTATGTAATTATGAACGTGACATACATTTCAACATGTCTAGAGAAAATCAACATAATAGAGAGTATCACGAACTTGTGACCAATCAAAATAAGTTGTTGAATTTACAAAAATAGAGCTAGTCAACTAAGGAGTAGAGGGCCACTTGGCTTGTTATATTTGGAGTAAACTAAAATGACACCCATCCTGACAATCATAATAACACTCACCTCTTTTTTATTTTATTTTAAGTAATATATAATTAGTATGTCTGCAAATTTTTAGGATTGATCAAATAGATAATATTATATATTTGACATTGCATGTTATCAAATTATAATTCAAGAATAACATATATTTTTTCAATTACAAAATTATCCTATTTTAATACGATACATTTTAATTATACTTTTGTTTGTAATTAACATCTCATTCATATTGTTGGTAACTTATAAAAATTTAATTTAATCTAATTAACACATATTTTGGGCGGTACATATATTAAGAAATTTAAATTAAATTATTAATGGAGCAGTTGTAATTAGATTGAATTGGGTACGTTGATAGTTTAGTTTTTGTTATTTAATAACAAAATTATAATTTGCTTTTTGAGTTACATATTATGATTTTCATTAAATTAAATTTATTTTGAGTATATGGCAAAATTTGGGATGTTTATTATTTTGATTATATTTTTTTAGTACACAGTTGGTGTTATTTTGTTTAGTGTATAGTTTCCCTTGTGCTTAGATACCTTTGCCAACCATTATCCAGTTCTCCATCATCACAAGGAAGTAGGAACAACAGCCTCTTCTTCTTTTTTTCTGTTTCCGTTTTTTTCCTTATTTCCTTTTTTCCTTTTCATATGTGCGTGTATATGTATGGTCTAGCTTATAACTTTCTGCGGCGGTGGGTTTATAGCTACTCGGGTATTGAACACTATATGTTTGAAAAAATGCCAGACGGAATTTTTGATGTTTCTTTGTATATTAACAAACTCAATTGAACATTTGAATGAAACCCATTTTGGTTTGTAGTTGAAAGACATTATTTGGAGTAAATCTTTTACTGATTTCCAATGTTCATGAAACTCTGGTGACCACATATATCATCAAAGAAATGAAAATGCCTTTATATATCATCACTGAAGGTTGCCTTGCTTGAATTTTGATCAGTAGAAGATGTGGGATTCCTAAGTTGGAAGAGTACACTTTTAACTTTTTTGTTTCGTGTTTGTTTGAATTTTTGCTACATCGGTTTGAAAAATGTTGCAGCTAATTAGTCCTGAATACCAATCATACTAGTGGATGCACCGAAGAACATTTTGATGTTGTACAAAATGTACATGAACATCGGTCATTTTTTGATACTAAGGTTTAAAGATAGCGTATTTGGTTTATAATTGAAAACCAGATTTTTGTTTGCACTTTGTACCTTGCACCTTTGCGATGAGTCGTGAAGCTGTGGTGATTATATAGATCATCAAAGCAATGCAAATGACTTATGTCTATACTAAATTCTTGATCAATCAAAATTGAAGGAATCATGCGTTGGTGGAGAAGTTGATGCATTTTATTTTGTGGTTGTTTGATTTCTTTTACTTCATTGGTTTGAAAAATGTTGCAGCCTATCTAGTACGGATCAAATTAATGGATGCACTGTGGTCTAGTGAATTTAAATTAAATGTCTTTAAACCTCAATATTATACCAGGTGCAGCCCATGTCTTAAAAAGGATAATTGTATTGAAGTTGGTTCTTAATGAGGATTATTTGACAGTTTCTCTGAGATTTGGTGGGCTTCGAGCCCTTCATCTCGTATGAATTGTCTCTAAAGCATGCACTTAATTGTTCTCAAGATAATCCCCGCAATTGAAAATTCAATATGGAAAGGTGCACAATGCATTATAAGGTATGTAACCTACAGAGATCTGGTCTTCAGAATTTGTATCTTGGTAAAGAATGGAAGATTATCATTTTGTTGGGATGGTATATTTGGAAGTCTGCTAAACGTTTTGTCCATATATGTCTGCAGCTGTACAGCTACGTTATGGAGCGATTCTCCATGCTGGAGATTTCAGTTCCAGAGATGATCATCTTCAATTAGAATTGTGCAAGGTTCTTCAATGCACGCATTTCGAGGTGTGTTATGAGGTACACATCAGTAGTTTATGCATTTATCATTTTGTTCGTTTATCTTTACTGTATGAGATTCATTATGGTGCAATGTTGCTAAAATGCTCTACATTTACTGATCCGCTGATAGCCTTGGAATATGCATTTTTTCATAAATTTAAATGATCATGAGACTAGTGATTTAACTGCACAGGTCTTCTCAATCAGGTTTCTTATTCTTCTTCTACTTCTGATAAGAGATATTAGTCATTAGATTCTTTGGGAACTTTTCCATGCAAGTCTTTCTATAAATTTCTTATTCTTATTCGATCTCCTAATGAGTTCCCCTATCTTCTTATGTTTGGAAGGCCAAGCTTCCCTTTAAAATTAAGACTTTAATTAGATCAAAAGTTCAGTCTTAATACTAATGATTTGTTGCATAGAAGAAAACCATTCAAATGCTTGCGCCTGGATATTTGTGTCTGTGCAAGCAAAGTTCTGAGTGTCATGAGCTTCCATTTTTCCCGAGAAGGATTTGTCTCTTTTGGAATTTTTGAGGAAGCTAGGGTATGTCCTTACTCCTTGGAGAATTTTCTTCAGGTAAGGATTTGGGGATTTTATAGTCATAAAAGGTTTGGGGGATTTAATAGTCGTAAGGATGCTAATATTCTTTGGAGGTGTTATTGGTTTATTATTTTATGGGGCATTTGGACTGAAAAGAATGCTAGAAAGTAGAATCTTCAATGGCAACCATCTCTCTGCCTATTCTTTAGAATAGGTATCATTTCTAACATGATTGTGGTCTTCAACTATGGGAGCTTTTGGAGTTATTGCTCTTTCGCATACATTGGTGGAATTTACTTCATAGATATTTTTTTTACACTATTCTATTTCTTTGGAGGACTATTGGTATGGGAGCTTTTAGAGATATTGCTATTTCAAATGTTCGTAGAGATTGGCAGGCTATGCTTAATTAGTTTTTTTTTCTTTTCCTATTTCCAGAATTGTATTTCTTGGGAGGATTCTTCGTCCCCCCCTCTCTGTACTCTCTTTTCTATCTAATAAAACTTGTTCTTTTATATATAAAATTATTGGGCACATAGGGAAATTATCATTAGCACCTTGCGCTTAACTATCATGTCAAAATGTATTTATCAAAAATTAAAAATATAAAAACTATCATTAGAAATCAGCAGTAAAATATATATTCCATGTTTGTGTAATTATAAAATAATTTTTTTCTATTAAAATATAAACCCAAAGAATTTAATGAGATAATCTCTTCATTGGTCTCCAAACTATAACTATTATTCATGTATGGTCTCCTAAGTATTTTTCGCGTATTTCGCTCTCAAACTTTATAATTTCTGCAATCTCAGTCCAATTTTACACAAAACAGTGATATTAAAGGGGACTAAACAAGAAAAGCAACTATATATTGTGGACTAAACCTAAGAAAAACTACAATTCAAGGACTAAACATGAAAAGTTACTATATTTTGGAGATTAACATGAAAAAATATATAGTTTAAGGATGAAATACACGAAAAGTTAAATAAGGGACTAAACGTGAAAGCAACTATAATTTGGGGACTAACGGAAAAGTTATCCCATATTTGGTTGATGGACTGAAGTGAAATTAAATATTTTATTGGGCTTTATGACACATGGGTCGAGCCTTAACTCTTAAGTAACAGAGAGACAAAAAGTAAGTGGAGAAATAAAATTAATCTGAGAAATGAAGATGGCTTGCTAGGGATTTTCATGAAAGAGGCTGGTTGACATCTTGAGAAGAAGAATCTGACACTTACGACTGCATCAAGGTAAAATTCAATTCTAATAGGAATTAAATCTCATGTTGTTTAATGTTTAGGCTAATTTATTGTTTTAACAATTATAAACATAGTGATCTTTAGTACTCAACTACTCTTACATATGAATCTACATATCGGTTCAGAGGGAATACATAAATAGATAAATTGGTATGGGATGATTTCATTAAATCACAAGATGTCGTATATGATAAAACTAATTTCATTGAGTTAGTGGTTTTATTTAGTATACTTACATATGAATCTACAGATCGGTTCAGAGGGAATACATAAATAGATAAATTGGTATGAGTTGATTTCATTAAATCACAAGATGTCGTATATGATAAAACTAATTTCATTTTGAGTTAGTGGTCCTATTTAGTATAATTTAGGATTTCAAAATGAATAAATGCCTTCATAGTAATAAAGAATAGAATCGCTTTTGGATCATTGGAATGTAAAGTTTGTAACGAATGTATGTGTTTCCTATGTATGGTTATATATCAATTTTGGAATTGAAGTGAGAAACTTTTATACTCATTATTATTTATTTTGTCAAATAAATTGGAAGAATTTGAGTATTGTGATTTGTTGCTTTAAGCTCATATAATGTATGTACACTTCGTGGAACGCATATTTGACTTGAACTCGCATTTAGTTCGATAGAGCACGATTTTAAAGCGGGAGAGGCGTGACCCAAAAATTATGTGACCAAGCGATGAACACTCATAATTATTTATAGTTTTAAAAAGTCTAATATCAAGTAGAGTTAACCCCAACAGACTGCAGTCTTCCTCAAACTTATTGCCAATTTCACATACGGTCTCCAAACTTTATTCAAGCGCTTTTGGCCCACAAACTTTTTAAATTTTAGTAAAATTGCTCAAATTTAGACAAAATCCCCAATTCTATTAACAAAACGTTAACTAAAGATTGCTAAAAAACGATAACTAAAGATTGCTAAAGGGGGATATAATAAACATTCCACATTTTCCCTATCAAAGTTCATTTAAGTTTACTAGATACTCTCATTAACTTGGTGAATCATGTATTGATACATGCGTTCCCAAATACAATACTTTTATGTTCTAATATACTAAATTCTGCACATCCAAATATTTCTTTGTATCTACATCTAATTGCGAAATCATAAATATTTAAATTTGTTATTGGATTCTCAAACAACATGTGTGTACTATTATTTCTAGAACAATCAACTTGTTATGTAACTAAAGAACTTCTATGAAATTTTGACTTGCTACATTTAGATTCTAAGAGTATTCCAACTATAAGCATCAATATAAAGCTACCCCTAATGTACCATGCTTTAGCCTATATAGTACCACAATCCTGAACTGATTCCACAAACTGATTCTTTTCACATTCCAAAGTAACATTGAGTCCTTTTCATTTTTGGTTCCCGTTATTGAAAGAATTGCACATTGGCTTGATGGGTGGAAAGGAGCTTACTTTTCTCTAGGAGGTAGGATTATTTTTATTCAAATATGTTTAGCTAGCATCCCCCTTTATTACTTGGCTCTCTTTATTATCTTAGTTAATGTTGCTAATTCCCTAGAGAAGTTGATGGGAAATTTTCCTTTGATTAGGTACAGGGGAGGAGAGAATGGGTCATTTAGTAGGATGGACAAAGGTGTGTATTGCAAAGCAATACGAAGGTTTGGGTAACTTAAAGAATGTCACCTTCGTGGTTAAGTGACTATTGAGATTTCCTAATTCTCTTTTACTTAAGGTTATCAGAAGAAACTTGGAGGTGAAAATGAATGGGTGGAATACTAATCTAGGATTTATGTTACTCATGAGTCCTTGACAAAGGTTCTACCTCTTTTAAGACTCTGTTTAGATATCCAATTGGGGATGGGCATCATATTTCTTTTTTGGGAAGACGTGGTGGGTCAGATTCAGTTTTGAAGAGCTTCAATTTCTTGTTTGCATAATACTGCTATTTGTAAATTGATTGTTCATGATGGTGACTCCACTCGTTAATT
Source organism: Panax notoginseng (assembly GCA_016801055.1). NCBI lineage: Eukaryota > Viridiplantae > Streptophyta > Magnoliopsida > Apiales > Araliaceae > Panax > Panax notoginseng. The sequence goes on along the minus strand of CM029019.1, from coordinate 190,492,839 downwards.
AATAGGCCAGTTCATACCTAAGCAGCCGCTCCCTATATCCCGACCACCAACCTTAAACCAATTCTAAAAATCCGTATGCCTTTAACCACATATTTTCAACCTGAAATGGACTCCTACCACCTCACAACCTCTCACCATAAAAAAATAATGGCACATGATTCTTATTCATCATGGTCATATTGTAAGCAATATGATGGATTATGTACCACTTGAATGAGTGGTTTAGCCAAGAAAGATAAACACATCATTACCAAACTTCCAAAATCATACTCTTGACATAATATTTATAAGGTATTCATACAACCAATAACATCACTATTGACATAACATTTATAAGGTAATCATGGAACCTATATTGAACTTTGAATTTTCTTATTTTTCAATATTATTTACTATTATCTGTAAGAGTGATTTTCGTGCATGATTAAATTAGTTTTCCAGAATTGATGTTCACTTGACTCCGCCCGGCAATGTAGGAGCTATTTAACTATTCTAATACCAAAAAATAATATTTTTTCCCCAAATGTCCAACATATGGATATACAGAGAAACGGACACACAATACATAAAGAGAGAGAATAAGCTTTATGATAATATGTTAATATGTAGTTACCTTGTTCAGAAATCAATAAATGGACGTGTCTTCAGTAGGATGTGAATTTAAGGACTATGTACAAAAATATTTGGCATGCTTTAAGACATGATCTTGCTTTTTTTTTAAAAAATTTTATTTTGTGGTTGGAAGAAGAAATAATATCAGACGAAAAGAGAGAGTGTACGTTTTTTTTTTTGGGGGGGGGGGGTTACAAGTTAATATAAGATGTTTTCTTTTCCCATGCATGATGCTGTTGTTTCTCCCACTGATGTTGATATTCTTTTGCTTGATGTCATTGCCACTGGTTGTTAAATCAAGCTTTAGCAGCAAATGTCATCTATAGTAAGTTTTATTAACGTGTATATAGAATGCCTGATTGAACTATTTGTTTTATTTTCCCACTAGGGTTCCCAATTGTGTCATGGAAGAAAGCAATTCACTCAATACCAACAATTTAGAGATAATCCATTCTGTTGATGCTGATGACAGAATCAGTAACTTGCCGAATGATGTCCTTCACCACATTTTTGCTGATGTCCAAACAAAGGAACTTGTGCAATCATCTGTATTATCAAAGAGATGGAGGCACCTCTGGACTTCAATGCCTAACTTGAATTTCGATCGATCTCAAATGTTGGGTACTTTTGTATTGTCATGGAAGTTCAGGGACCTTATTGACAATGTCTTATCATCCTTAGAAGATGGGATTTCTTTGAAAAGATTCCGGATATTGGGTCATGGAATTGATTGGCGGGCAGTGTGCCGGTGGATTGAGGTTGTAGGTGAAAGGAAAGTACAAGAAATTGATCTTGATTTTACATCTGATATGGAGTTATCCGGCTTTTATAGTATGCCACTAAAGTTTGGTGCATCAATAGTTGTTTTGAAATTGAATTTGAATTACTTTGAAATTCCAGTTTCTATTAATTGTGGAGTGCTTAAAACTCTTCACCTCATGTCCATTGTGTTGCCAAACAACTTTCTTCTCAATATATTTGAGAGATGCCCCCTTGTTGAAAATTTTAGCTTGGAGAGTTGCAAAGGAGGCCTTAACGAGACTCTTAAGATATCGGCCTCTAATCTAAAAAATTTGATTTTAATAAACAATAAATTTGGTCCAAGTGATTGTCCTTCATTTCCGGGTGTGCTAGAGGTATTTGCTGAGAAACTCGTGTCATTCATCTACATTGGTTATCCGCTGCTGGACTGCCGCATGGGAAATTTTCCTTCTTTGGAGAGTGCATCAGCTCACTTTTTCTGCTCAATTGACGACACAGGTCATATCCTGTGTAAGATGGTCAGGGTTTTCTATAACGCGAGCATTATACGATTAACCACTTCAGTTTCCCAGGTATGAATTAGGGTTCAGGGTTCAGTCTATGTAGTTTGTGATCTTCTTTGTCTTTGCTATATGTACTAATATCTATAATATGAATCTCAAATTTCATAAAAAGCTAATTCCAAATTTTTTTCCTACCATCTGATGGTGTTTTTGACCTTGTTATGTAGAATACTCCATTATTCACTGAAAACTTTTATGTTTTGCTTCCTATGTTTGCTTTGTTTCTATATTATAGACTTGTTTCTAAGCACTTGACTTTTTTAGGTAAGTATTGATGTTTAATATATTCTAGCCCCAATATTTTGAATATATGTTTAAATGTAATATAACTAGAGTTTAATCATGCTAACAAATGACATTCGATGACCTTATGTGCCTCCGAGTGATTTCTAATATATACTCTCCGTCCAGCTTTATTTTGTCTAAGTTACTTTTGGTCAAATTGACCATATTTAGAATTATTGCATATAGGCATAACATTATTATCACAAGAAAATACATTGAATATTCTATCAAAGTAAACTTATTTGATTTCAAAATTTCTAATACATTTGTTTAATTATTAATCTTAAAATTAGTCTATTTAACCATAAATAGTCAATTAGGACAAATAAAGTCTGATGGAGAGAGTACTATAGAAAGTAGAGCCTTCTTTACCAGAGGACTCCAAGTGGAGTACTCTATAGAAAATGTTTTATTTTAATAGGCCAATTCTTTTCCAATGGCTCCTTTCTATGTCAATTGTCAAATAAGGTCTTCTCATTGCAGTCATGATCAGTTGTTTGCATTTGATTCCAATACTTTACATACATCCTGATATTTTATATTTCTTTAGGTACTACATTTTGCATTTCACCCTCCCTGGGCAAATGTAAAGGTTTCACTGTAGCCTCTTTTCTCTCTCTTAAATGACGAAGTCCTGACTGTTACCTGAAACATTCCGAGACTTCTGCCTATCTTTGAAATTCCTAGAGCTTTCTTTGTAATATTCTCTATTTGTGAAGTTTGATTGAACTATGCACTAACTCACTATCTCTCTCTCTCCAAAGCTTCAGTCAAAAGGACCTCAAAATATTGGTGGTTCAGTGGTTCTAAAGCAAGTTCTGTGATTTATACAAGTACTTAATTAAATAAATTCAAAGATTCTTTTCGCATGGTGTGTTGTTCCCCATCCATTGACCATCGTCTGCCACCTCTGTCTGTACTCTGTTCATGCTCACCATCGTTACGCGAAATTGCTGATAGCCATAGCTACCGTATTCTCTCTTGATCTCTGTGGCATATTTTTTTCTGCTAAAAGAGACAAGCACCTGCTTAGGGACAAATTGACCATGACACTTTGAACTTTTCCTGCACAAGACTTGATACCCGAGTACAAACATTTGTATGGTCTTTGCCTTTGCAACAAATCATTACTATTCAGACTTACCTACAAACAAAAGCCATAATATTCGTGGGGATCTTGGCCTTCAAAATATAATAAGTTAGTGTCAAATCATTAGGAGAACCAATACAACAAGAACATCGAAAAAACGCTTGCAAGAAAATTTCTTGAAGAAGACCATATTCTCCTGTCAGAACTAGAAGAAAAGTAACTTGGCTAAAAGACCCAAAAAAGCAGTTAAATCATTTGCCTCATGGAGTTTTGCCAACTTGATATCAATCCCTTTCTGTCGATTTCGACCAAAGGCTGTCCTTGCTGACCTTTATCAGTTCAGCTGGCCCTTGGGGTTTTGCCAACTTGATATCAATAAACTATTACTTTATAAAATCATCCATCTTTAATCTTTTCAAATATAAATTTCCAGGAGACTAGTCATAAGAGATCTTTTGTTGTAAAATAAGTATGATTCTTTGTTTTTCCTTTTACTGTTTTATTTGTTCGACGTCTAGAGGAATGTTCCATATTGAAGAGACTAAATCACAATTTTACGGTTGACATTATTTTTCATAGGAATAGGACTTAAATTTACATGTCTCCATATGTTTCTGCTGAATAAAATATAACTTCGACATTTGAATATTTTCATTTTTTCACCTCACTAGCTCGTGTTTCATTTTATCCTCAGTTCTGTCCAAAATCTGTTTGTGAAGGATGCTTCCCCACTGCATTTGATAATCTGAAGCAATTGTATCTGCATGCATGCTTCAACAAATGCCACATGAAAAGGATGGTCCACTTGCTTAAACATTGTCATAATCTGGAAGCTCTGAGTATTGATACTGAAGGAGTAAAGGTACGACTTTACCTAAACTGTTTTTATTAGACATAATTTGTAAGAAAAAAATCGCATACCTGCCATTGTCTTTTCAAACAAAGACAAACATACTAATGATATTGAAGCGTTTTTTTATTATTCCTTAAAACATTTAATACCTCTCCTGTGTCTTCTTGGACGAAATTTGGACATACTAAAGAATTAAAAGCTTTATTTATAGTTCTTGAAAAATGAAAACATTTTTTCTGCAATCAGTCATCTTTCTAGTACAAGATTTTGCATGAGTTTTCAGTGAAAACAAGATAAATTAAAATTAATGTTGTGCATAGAGGTGATTTAATTGCCACAAATGTTATTGAGACTTACAGTAGAGAATGGCTTAACGAAGTCATTAATAACTAAATTTATGATATATTAGTTATGCTTCCATAACCCGTAATGCATGGGAGATTTCAATCGGGCTGAACTTTCAGCTTATGTCGAATGAACTTGAAAATTTTACCTGAAGCGAAATATCTGATTAGAATAAATGATTAGATGTTTATTCTGTATTCTGATTCTTGTTTATTGTTTTGGTGGTTTACTTCATGTAACCTAAGGAGCATTTGGGATCATATTTTTTGAAAGACGATGATCCATGGTTTGAGCAAGTCTTGTGTTTAAGCACGCATCTCAGAAAAGTCAAGATCATTAACTCATATGGTACATGCCTTGAAAGGGAGTTTTTACAGCTTTTCCTCGCCAATGGGATTGTACTCGAGGAGGTAGTTATTTATTGGAAGAAAAACTCGAAGAGAATGCTCAAGAAAATCAAAAAGCTAGTTGAGTTTCTTCCTAAAGCCTCTCCAAATATTGTCATATCGTTCCTAGAATGTGAAGCACCAGAGCCATTTTGGCTCAAGTATTGCACAACCTTGGAATCAGTACGGAAATGGGATGAGCTGGAAGAATTTGAACCTTCTCGGAGGAACTTATTTTTGTGAAGACATTTTGTTTCAGCCAAACTTGTCTGCTAAATGTTAAGGTTCTTGTCTGATGTTTAGACAAAACTATGGATTTTGTTAAGAATGGTTTTGATTTGAGGATTGGTTATTTGTTTGTAATTCTATGTGTGGCTGCATTTATTAAAACACAACTATTACAAGTACTGAAATATTATGAGAACATATCTATTTTTTGTAGTATATGTGAGATTCGAACAATACCTTAGGGTATGTTCAGTTATTAGAATTTACGGTGATTGAAATAATAATGGCTATTCAAACACATACATACAATAAATAGTGTGGTGCGTTTGGAGTTAAAAAAGTTATTTTTGGAATAAATAACCTTTAGATTAACATCATTTTCAAGATCTGTAAACACATTTAACATTTCTTAAATTGGTAGACAAATAACCACTATAGTCTACACATGTCTCAAATGTTATGAGAATATGATTAAGAAAATAGTTATGGCAGATAGAACTTTAGACTTTAGTAGCTAAGGCTGTAAAATGAGCAAACAGTTCGGACTCGATTCGTACTCGCTCGACTAAAAGTTCGATTCGAGCTCGACTCGAAATATAAATGAGTCAAATATGAGCACATTTTAAAGTTCGATAAATTACTTGAACCTCCTCAAATTATATTTTACTATTGATACTCGGATCATATTCGTTAAAAAAGTCCAAACTGCTCGGGATCGATTCGGAATCGTGCTCGACTCGGTAGCTAAATGAGCCTCAATCAAATCTTATTTTATACTCGATAAATTTTGTGAACCAAATATGAGCAACTCAATACTCGGATCGACTCGGTTCGTTTACACGTAGCCTAGTGTCAGTGGGTTGACATAGATATATTGGCCAAATAGGTATTATTCAGGGGTAAAATTATGACTGCTCAAACATACCTGATATCCGTTGATGACAATTTATAAATTTTCTTAATGACTACTATACGTAAAGTTCACCCATGTCACGGGCAGACTGCCATGTCCAATGCATGCGGGGTATTGGGACATTATTGGCATCCCCTAACAACAATGCTAGCTTATAGAAATCAAAGACCCATTCAGGGTTGGTATGATTGGGCGAGAACAATGCCTGCATGGGCATGTTCTTTGTGAGGAGCCCCTTGGACAAGTGCTCGACTTGATAGAATTTCGTGTGGGGCTGGATTGGTAAGGCATTAAGGCACATGTTGGGCAAATTCATGGGCAGAGACAACAATATGTGGGTTGATTCAGATGTTGGGCTAAACACATTCAGACAACATCGGCTTTTCTTAAATTTGAATTTGCATTATTTTTTACACTAACATTTTACTCATTTATCTTTCTCTCTTCAATTTCTCTTATTACTTATTTTTAATTTTATTATCATATTTGATTATTAATATTTGAAAACTATTGATATTTGAAAATAATTAATACGTGTAAGTGCGTGACCATGAAACTTGTTAGTAATAACAAAAACAACATTATAATTCTTGAATGCTAACATTACCTACTCCCTAGTATTATATACTAATGGTCAAATTGACCATAGAATTAAAATAAATAAAATAGTAATGCTATGGGTTTCAATTTTTTGATTTCAAATAGAACACATTGAATATTTTAATAATTATTTATGTCATAGTCAATCATCCAACCAATGTTATATTACGGTTACACACACTTTTTGAGGCAAAAAATTTGAGACTCCTAGCATTATTTTTAATCAAAATAAATAAACTAATTTTCACTATGTCTAATTTAACCTATATTATTAAATGAACATGAACATGGATAGGAATAGGGTTGACTATTTGGTTATAACTAAACCGAAATGGTCTATTTGTTTATTTGGTTATATGGTATATAACCGAAATTATTAGATTAGAGCGCAATGTAACTAAAACATGCAGCATGCATTATTCATCAAGTTCCTGCTGCAATATGTGATTTTGCTATATGGGCAATATGTCCAACTTGGTATTTGGTGTTTAAATACCTTGGCCACCCAGTATCCAGTTCTCTTATCATCTCACGGAAAACAAGTCTCTTTTTTTTTTTCTTTCAATTTTCTTCTTAATATTTTTTCCCTTTTTTTTTGTTCATATGTATTGTCTAGCTTTACATAACTTTCAGCAGTGGCGGGGTTATAGCTACTCGAAAATTGAACACTAAGTGTTTGAAAAAATACCCGACTGAGTTTTTGAATTTTATTGTATACTAATCACTCAATTTTACATTTGAATGAAACCCATTTTGGTTTATAGTTGAAAGCCATTATTTGGAGCAAGTCTTTTGCTAATTTCCAAAGTTCATGATTCATGAAACTCTGGTGATTACATATATCATCAAAGAAATGAAAAGGCCTTTATATGCCATCAATAAAAGATGTGGGATTTATTAGTTGGAAGAGGACACTTTTTGTTTCATGTTTATTTGAATTTTTGCTACATGGGTTTGAAAATGTTGCAGCTAACTAGTTCTGAATACCAATCATACTAGTGGATGCGCTGAAGAACATTGATGTTGTGCAAAATGTACATGAAATTCCCTCATTTTCTGATACTAAGGTTTTAAGATAGCCTATTTGGTTTATAATTGAAAACTAGATTTTTGTTTGCACTTTGCACCTTTGTGATGAGTCATGAAGCTGTGGTGATTATATAGATCATCAAAGCAATGCAGATGCCTTTTGTATTTCCATGTCTATACTAAATTCTTGATCAATCAAAATTATGGGGGGAATCATGAGTTGAAGGAGAAGTTGATGCATTTTGTTTTGTGGTTGTTTGATTTCTTTTGCTTCATGGGTTTGAAAAATGTTGCAGCTTATCTAGTATTGATCAAATTAATGGATGCACTGTGGTCTAGTGAATTTAAATTGAATGTATGCAATGCACATAACTTAAAACCTCAATATTGTACCTGGTGCAACATTTGTCTTAAAATGATAATCGTATTGAAGTTGGTTCTTAACAAGGATTATTTGATAGTTTCTCTAAGTTTTGGTCGACTTCGAGCCGTTAATCTCGTATCAATTGTCTCTAAAGCATGCACTTAATTGTTCTCAAGATAATCCCCTCAATTGAAAATTCAATATGGAGAGGTGCACAATGCATTATAAGGTATGTAACCTACAGAGTTCTGGTCTTCAGAATTTGTATCTTGGTAAAGAATGGAAGATTATCATTTTTTTGGGATGGTATATTTGGAAGTCTGCTAAACGTTTTGTCCATATATGTCTGCAGCTGCACAGCTACGTTATGGAGCGATTCTCCATGCTGGAGATTTCAGTTCCAGAGATGATCATCTTCAATTAGAATTGTGCAAGGTTCTTCAATGCACACATTTCGAGGTGTGTTATGAGGTACACATCAGTAGTTTATGCACTTATCATTTTGTTCGTTTATCTTTACTGTATGTTGCTAAAATGCTCTACATTTACTGATCCGCTGATAGCCTTGGAATATGCATTTTTTCATAAATTTAAATGATCATGAGACTAGTGATTTAACTGCTCAGGTCTTCTCAATCAGGTTTCTTATTCTCCTTCTACTTCTGATAAGAGAATGCGGTCATTAGATTCTTTGGGAAATTTTCCTCACAAGTATTTCTTTAAATTTCTTATTCTTATTCAATCTCCTAATGATTTCCTCTATCTTCTTATATTTGGAAGGCCAATCTTCCATTTACACTTAAGACTTTAATTAGGTCAAAAGTTCTCAGTGTTAGTACTAATGATTTGTTGCATAGAAGAAGGCCATTCAAATGCTTGTGCCTGGATATATGTGTCATGTGCAAGCAAAGTTCAGAGTGTCACGAGTATCTAGTTTTGCATTGTGATATAACGAGGAGGCGTTGTCTCTTTTGGAATTTGAGGAGGCTAGGGTATGTCCTTACTCCTTGGAAAATTTTCTTCAGGTAAGGTTTTTGGGGATTTGATAGCATAAATGGGGATTTGGTAGTCATAACGATGCTAATTCTTTGGAGGTGTTCCTTATTTTCTATTCTATGGGACATTTGGACCGTAAAGAATGCTAGAAAGTAGAATCTTCAGTGGTACCCATCTATCTGCCTCTTCTTTAGAATAGGGTATCATTTCACATGGTTTTGATCTACAACAATGGGAGCTTTTAGAGTTATTGCTATTTCATATAGATTGGCGGGATGTGCTTCATTAGTTTTTTATTTTTACACTATTCTATTTCTTTGGTGGACTCTTGGTATGGGAGCTTTTAAAGATGTTGCTATGTCAAATGTTCATAGAGATTGGCGGGCTATGCTTAATTAGTTTTTTTCTTATTTCCACAATTGTATTTCTCTGGAGGACTCATCGTCCTCCCTCTTTGTACTAACTTTTCTATCTAATAAAATTTCTTTTATATATAGAAATATTGGGCGCATAGGGAAATTATCTTTAGTACCTTGCGCTTAACTATCATGTCCAAGTCTACTTATCAAAAATTAAAAAATAAAAATTATCATGAAAAATAAGTAGAAAAATATTTATTCCATGTTTATGTAGTTATAACATATATTTTTTTTTCAATTAAAATAAATACCATAATGGGATAATCTCTTTATTAGTCTCCAATAATTGTTTTTCATGTTTGGTTCCATATCTATTTTTTCGCGTATTTCGTCCTCAGACTTCATAATTTTTATAATCTCAATCCAACTTTACAAAAATAGAGCAATTAAAGGGGACTAAACAAGAAAAATTGATATAGATTGAGGACTAAACCTAAGAAAAACTACAAATCAATGACCAAACATGAAAAGTTACTATATTTTGAAGAGTAACATAAAAAATAAATAGTTTGGGGATGAAATACACGAAAAAAAATTAAATAAGGGACTAAACGTGTAAAATAACTATAATTTGGGGACTAACTAAGAAATTATCCCAAATTTAATTGATTGACTTAAGTGATTTAGTGGGCTTTATAAGGTATGGGTCTAGCCTTAACTCTTAAGTAACAGAGAGACAAAAAGTAAGTGGAGAAATAAAATTAATCGAAATGAAGATGGTTTGCTAGGGCTTTTCATTGGAGAGGCGGGTTGGCATCGTGAGAAGAAGAATTTGAAACTTCATACTGTATCAAGGTAAAACTCAATTCTAATAGGAATGAAATCCCATGTTGTGTAGACTAATTTATTGTTTTAGCAATTCTAAACAAAGTGATCATTAGTACTATGCTAATCTTGCATATTAATCTACATGTTGGTTAAGAGAGACTACATAAATAGATAAATTAGTATTGGTTAATTTCGTTAAATCACAAGATGTCGTATACGGTAAAACTGATTTCCTATTGAGTTAGTGATTTTATTTGTATACATTAGGATCTCAAGATGAATAAATGCCTCCGCAGTGATAAATGATAAAATCGCTCATGGATCCTTGGAATGTAAAGTTAGGAACACAATTATGTGTTTTCTATGTATGGTTATATATCAATTTTGGGATTGAAGTTAGAAACTTTTATACTCATTATTATTTATTTCGTCAAATGAATTGAAAGAATTTGTATATTCTAATTTGATTCTTTAAGCTCATATAATATATGTACACTTCATGGAACACATATTTGACTCAAACTCGCATTTAGTTCGATAGAGCATGATTTTAAAGCAGGAGCGGCATGACCCACAAATTAGGTGACTAAGTGATGAACACATAATTATCTCTAGTTAACCCCAACAAACTGCAGTCTTCCTCGAACTTTTTTACAATTTCAAGTATGGTCTCCAAACTTTTTTCCAACGCTTTTGGCCCACAAACATTCTAAATCCTAGTAAAAATGTTCTAATTTAGATGGAATCCCTAATTCTATTAATAAAGAATTAATAAAGCTTGGTAAAGGGGATATAATAAACATTCCACATATTCCCTATCAAAGTCCATTCAAAGTTGCTATATCCTCTCATTAACCTTGCAAATCACATATTGATAGTTGCATTCCTAATTATGTTACTTTTACATTCTATTATACTAAATTTAATATATCCAAACATTTCTTTATATTCACCTCTAATTGCAAAAGTATAGATATTCAAATTTAGTATTGGATTCTCAAACAACACGTGTGTACTATTATTTCTTGAACAATCAACTTGGTATGTGACTAAAGAACTTCTATGAAATTTTGACTTGCTATTTTTAGATTCTAAGAGTATTCCTAACTATAAGTAGCATTATAAAGCTACCCCTTATGTACCATGATTTAGTCTATGTACGTAGTGTACTACAAACCCTTACGGATTCCAAAAACCGATTCGTTTCACGTTACAAAGTAACATCGAGTCCTTTTCATTTTTGGATTCAATTTGAAAGTCCAATAATAATCTAGAAGGGGGTTGAATATATTATTACAGATTAAAAAATTATCTTAGACCTTTTTGAATTTTTAGATAATTAATTTGCAGTGCTAGAAATTAATATGCAAGACAGTAAAAATTCAATCACACAATGCACAAAGATTTGTTTGGTTCACAAAATACACCCCGGGTATGTTGCTACGTTCAGTCTCAAGCTCCTCTCCAAGACTTGAGATCCTATTACTCCCAGTAAAAAATACTCCTTCAACAGGCGGATAAGCATTTACAAAGTTTTATAGACAAAGTTCCAACTAACCACAACTAACTATCTTGGATAACAAGCTCCCAACTCCCTCTTCAAGCTTAGTTGCACCTTTCTTTTGAGTTCAGTTTTATTCTATGATTTGGTCTTGAAACGACATCCTCTTCCTCACCTCACAATTACACTAGAGACCCAACTCCCAACTGACCTTTCTAAGACTCTGGTCTTGGACGAAGAATTACTCTTCTTTCTCAAACGTACATAAAATAAACTAACTTTACCATTTTTCCTTTTTATAAAAGATCTGTCAAAGATACGCTTCTAAGATAAGCAGATAGAATTTAGTACAGAGATATATATAAAAGTTAAGTAATTTTTATATTTGATGTTTCTCAAAGAAGCAGATAGCAATTAAAGATCAAGTAATTATATAAAAGTTCAATGACCTTTACATACGTGAAATGTGCTTATGTGTAAGATGTATATTTATGCTCGGTTATAAAAGTTTATATAACTTTTATACTTGTGTAAATATATTTCTTGTTTAAGCAAATAGATCAATTTAATTTTAGATAAAAAATGTTTCTGTATAAGAAAATATATAGTTTAATGCAGATTTATAAATAAAGAATATGTTTCTATGGTTAAACATGTATAACTTTAAGTTCAGATACAAAAGTTTAAATAACTTTTATATTTAGAGTGAAAATGCTTCTGAGTATGCAGATAAGTAGTTTTAAGCTTTGAATCAAATATGCTTTTATATAAGCAGATATTTAATATTTTGTGCATATTTATAAAGAATTATTTATTCTTTATAATAAAGAATGTGTTTCTATGGTTAAAAGATATAACTTTAATTTCAGATATAAAAGTTTAAATAACTTTTATATTTGAAGTAAAAATGCTTGTGAGTAAGCAAATAAGTTCACTTAGATTAGTGATATAAAAGTTTAAATAACTTTTATATTATGCAACAAGTATTTTATGAATAAATGAATTTATGTTCAAATACTTGTGATGACATATATCAAATATAATAAATAAATCAGTTAAGCAATACTTGATATAACAAATAGATTTGTTTCACTCAAATATATATATGATAATATATTTAAGCTATGATGTGAATACATTTAAATATGTCACTTAGGATTTTAAAGACCGTTTGAATAAGTCACTCTATCATTTACTCAAGAGGAATATTTTCGAATTATATCGGTATCTAAGTACTGGCCAAATTTATAGTTTCACAACAAATATTTATATAAATATTTTCGATAGACCACTTAGGATTTTAAAGACCGTTCAGATAATTCACTCTATCATTCACTTAAGAGGAATATTTCTGAATTGTATCGGTATGTAAGTAGTGATCTATTTTACGATATTTATATAAATAAATTATATCAATGAAAAGCCACTTAGGATTTTAAATATCGTTCGAATAATTCACTCTATCATTCACTTAAGAGGAATATATTCGAATTGTATCAGTATCTAAGTGCTAACTTTTTGTATGATATAAATAGATGAAATATATATATATATATATATATATATATATATATATATATATATACAGAAATGATCAAGTAAGGGATCCCTTACTTTCTTAAAATAAGGGACTTTTTTTTTTTGCTTTTTTTTTGCTTTTTTTTTTAAAACAACTAAAAAAAAGTTTAATATTTTATGGAACTGAAATTTTTCCATAATACAATGTTTTGGGCGTGTTTTAAATACCTATACCAAAAAGTGGTGGTACAGTCTGCCCAGACTGTACATACATGTTTTGTTATGCGTACCCAAATCACACTCAAAACACTGTATTATGAAAAAATTTCAATTCCATAAAATATTAAACTTTTTTTTTTAGTTGTTTTAAAAAAAAAAAGCAAAAAAAAGCAAAAAAAAAAGTCCTTATTTTAATAAAGTAAGGGATCCTTACCTGATCCTGACCCTATATATATATATATATATATATTATATATATATATATATAATTGTGTATAATAATTTCAATTCTTATATCTATAAATCTAAACAAGTAAGAGATAATTCAAAATCACGAATTTAATGTTTGAAAAAACCAACACCATCATAGGCCTCCTTCGTCCAGTGTCAAAATCAAGAACCATTTAATTCGTTTATGGATGATCTTTATTTCAAAATTTTGTAATTCTTTTTATCCTCATCCATCAAAACTCAACAACAAAATAGATTAGATCTAAAATACCACAACCACAAAAGAAATTGCATTTATTGAGAAAAAGATTTGTACTTGAAAAATCTTGATAGCCTCTGCCTAAATGCCCTGTTCTTATTCTCATTCGATAACTTCTTTTCTTTGTTATCTTTTTTTTTTGATTAAACTCAAACCCAAATAGAGAAAAGTAGGAAAAGAAGAATAATTGTTCTCTCTCTATATATATATGTACAACTGATATAATTGATATGTATGAAATATACTACTTAATCAAGCTATATAGTAGGGTTGATTGAGTTTTTGGTTTGATGGATTGGAGTAATTGCAATTTAATTGAAAAGTCGTTGCTTACAATTATAGTGAGAGAAAGTAATATTAAAATGGGGAAGAAGAAATAGGGAAGAAGATGAGAGAGAAAGTAAGATTAAAATGGGGAGGAAGATAGGGTAGAAGATGGAGGGAGAAAGGGTTAAATTTTACTCTATTTTTTTGGGATAACCTCTTCATTAGACCCCAAACTATAGCTGCTTTTCACGTTTGGTCCCTTAACTATTTTTTCCCTGTATTTGATCGTCGTACTTTGTAATTTCTTCAATTTTCGTCTAATCATTAAAGAATAGAGTAATTGAAGGGGATTAAATATGAAAAACAACTATAGATAGAGGACTAAATGTGAAAATAGATACAATTTTGGGGACTAAACATGAAAAAACTACTATATGTTAGGGACCAACATGAAAGAAACATAAAGTTTAAGGACGAAATATGTGAAAAAAATAGTTAGGGGCCTAAACGTGAAAAATAGCTATAGTTTGGGGACTAATGAAGAGGTTATCCCCTTTTTTTTAATATTATGCACTTAGTTTTTTAAATCAATAAAAGATGCATATTGTTATATATATATATATATATATATATTTATTAGTTATATTAATAAAATTTTATGGTTTGTCTTTTTTACTCCTTAGTTTAACTGTTTTGGAGAAGATTTGGCCGGGAAAAGGTGCGGGGGTGTAAATTGTGTTTTCACTCAAAATATAGGATGCAAATTGGGGGTGCAAATCGATTTTGAGCCTAAACCATAGGGCACAAAGTGGAATTTAGTCAAAATTATGGAATGTGATTCTTATTCGTCATGTTCATGCTTGATGAGTGGTTTAGCCGAGAAAGATAATGGGATCAAAACAGGAAAATTTAAATTCAGGATTAATTTGACCTTTAGCATGTGGTTATAGATCCAAACTTCCAAAATCATACTCTTGACATAAAGAGAGTACTTGAAAATTCACTTCACTCCGACCGCCAATGTAGGAGCAATTTAACTATTCTAAAAAAATTAAATAAAAATTGATTTAATGTCCAACCTATGGAAATACAAGAAACAACACTCAATACTTAGAGAGAGCATGCATAAGTCTTGTGATAATATTAATATGTAGTTACCTTGTTCAGCGATTAATAAATGGATGTCTTTAGTAGGATGTGCATTTGAGGATTATGTACAAAAATATTCGGTGCAAGCTTTAAGACATGATTGTGCTTTTTTTTTTCTTTTTTGTGGTTTAAAAGAAGAAATAATATTAGAGGAAAAGAGAGAATGAAAGTATAGGGGGGACAAGTTGACATAAGATGTTTTCTTTTTAACATGCATGATGCTGTTATTTCTTGTATATATATTTCTCCAGCTGATGTTGATATTCTTTTGCATGATCTCATTGCCACTAGTTGTTTAAATCAGGCTTTAGCAGCAAATGTCATCTATAGTAAGTTTGACTAACGTATATATTATTGGTGTTATTTTCCACTAAGGGTATCCATGAAGAAAGCAATTCACTCAATACCAACAATCTAGAGATAATCCATTCTGTTGAAGCTTACGACAGAATCAGTTACTTGCCGAATGATGTCCTTCACCACATTTTTTCTGATGTCCAAACAAAGGAACTTGTGCAATCGTCTGCATTATCAAAGAGGTGGAGGCACCTCTGGACTTCAACGCCTAACTTGAATTTCGATCAATCTCAGATGCTGGGTACTTTTGTTTTGTCATGGAAGTTCACGAACCTTATTGACAATGTCTTATCATCCTTACAAGACGGGGTTTCTTTGAAAAGTTTGCGGTTATTGGGTCATGGAATTGATTGGCGGGCAGTGTGCTGGTGGATTGAGTTTGTATGTGAAAGGAAAGTACAAGAAATTGATCTTGATATTACATCTGATATGGAGTTATCCGGCTTTTATAGTATGCCGCTAAAGTTTGGCACGTCAATAGTTGTTTTGAAATTGAATTTGAATTACTTTCAAATTTCAGTTTCTATAAATTGTGAAGTGCTTAAAAACTCTTCATCTCGTGTCCATTGTGTTGCCAGAAAACTTTCTTCCAATATATTTGAGGAGATGTCCTCTTGTTGAAAATTTTAGAATGGAAAGGTGCAAAGGAGGCCTTTACG
>CM029019.1:190312708-190476366 GCA_016801055.1 Panax notoginseng | reverse complement strand
TAGGATTTTAAAGACCGTTCAGATAATTCACTCTATCATTCACTAAGAGGATTATTTTGCTGAATTGTATCTATTAAGTAGTGATCTATTTTACGATATTTATATAAATAAATTATATCAATGAAAAGCCCACGTTAGGAATTTAAATATCGTTCGAATATTCATCACTCTATCATTCCCTTAAGAGGAATAATCTTCGAATTGTATCAAGTATCAAAGTGCTAACTTTTTTGTATGAATATAAATAGATGAAATATATATATATATATATAAATATTAATATAATTGGTATAATAAATTCAATTCTTATATCTATAAATCTAAACAAGTAAGAAGATAATTCAAAATCACGAATATTAATGTTTGAAAAACCAACACCATCATAGGCCTCCTTCGTCCAGTGTCAAAATCAAGAACCATTTAATTCGTTTATGGATGATCTTTATTTCAAAAGTTTTGTAATTCTTTTTATCCTCATCCATCAAAACTCAACAACAAAATAGATAGATCTAAAATAACCACAACCACAAAAGAAATTGCATTTATTGAGAAAAAGATTTGTACTTGAAAAATCTTGATAGCCTCTGCCTAAATGCCCTGTTCTTATTCTCATTCGATAACTTCTTTTCTTTGTTATCTTTTTTTTTTGATTAAACTCAAACCCAAATAGAGAAAAGTAGGAAAAGAAGAATAATTGTTCTCTCTCTATATATATATGTACAACTGATATAATTGATATGTATGAAATATACTACTTAATCAAGCTATATAGTAGGGTTGATTGAGTTTTTGGTTTGATGGATTGGAGTAATTGCAATTTAATTGAAAAGTCGTTGCTTACAATTATAGCGAGAGAAAGTAAATATTAAAATGGGGAAGAAGAAATAGGGAAGAAGATGAGAGAGAAGTAAGATTAAAATGGGGAGGAAGATAGGGTAGAAGATGGAGGGAGAAAGGGTTAAATTTTACTCTATTTTTTTGGGATAACTTCTTCATTAGACCCCCAAACTATAGCTGCTTTTCACGTTTGGGTTCCTTAACTATTTTTTCCCTGTATTGATCGTCGTACTTTGTAATTTCTTCAATTTTCGTCTAATCATTACATTAAAGAATAGAGTAATTGAAGGGGATTAAATATGAAAAACAACTATAGATAGAGGACTAAATGTGAAAATAGATACAATTTTGGGGACTAAACATGAAAAACTACTATATGTTAGGGACCAACATGAAAGAAACATAAAGTTTAAGGACGAAATATGTGAAAAAAATAGTTAGGGCCTAAACGTGAAAAATAGCTATAGTTTGGGGACTAATGAAGAGGTTATCCCCTTTTTTTTAATATTATGCACTTAGTTTTTTAAATCAATAAAAGATGCATATTGTTATATATATATATATATATATATATAATATATATATATATATTAGTTATATTAATAAAATTTTATGGTTTGTCTTTTTTACTCCTTAGTTTAACTGTTTTGGAGAAGATTTGGCCGGGAAAGAAGGTGCGGGGGTGTAAATTGTGTTTTCACTCAAATATAGGATGCAAATTGGGGTGCAAATCGATTTTGAGCCTAAACCATAGGGCACAAAGTGGAATTTAGTCAAAATTATGGAATGTGATTCTTATTCGTCATGTTCATGCTTGATGAGTGGTTAGCCGAGAAAGATAATGGGATCAAAACAGGAAAATTTAAATTCAGGATTAATTTGACCTTTAGCATGTGGTTATAGATCCAAACTTCCAAAATCATACACTTGACATAAAGAAGAGTACTTGAAAATTCACTTCACTCCGACCGCCAATGTAGGAGCAATTTAACTATTCTAAAAAAATTAAATAAAAATTTGATTTAAGTCCAACCTATGGAAATACAAGAAACAACACTCAATACTTAGAGAGAGCATGCATAAGTCTTGTGATAATATTAATATGTAGTTACCTTGTTCAGCGATTAATAAATGGATGTCTTTAGTAGGATGTGCATTTGAGGATTATGTACAAAAATATTCGGTGCAAGCTTTAAGACATGATTGTGCTTTTTTTTTTCTTTTTTGTGGTTAAAAGAAGAAAATAATATTAGAGGAAAAGAGAGAATGAAAGTATAGGGGGGACAAGTTGACATAAGATGTTTCTTTTTAACATGCATGATGCTGTTATTTCTTGTATATATATTTCTCCAGCTGATGTTGATATTCTTTTGCATGATCTCATTGCCACTAGTTGTTTAAATCAGGCTTTAGCAGCAAATGTCATCTATAGTAAGTTTGACTAACGTATATATTATTGGTGTTATTTTCCCACTAAGGGTATCCATGGAAGAAAGCAATTCACTCAATACCAACAATCTAGAGATAATCCATTCTGTTGAAGCTTACGACAGAATCAGTTACTTGCCGAATGATGTCCTTCACCACATTTTTTCTGATGTCCAAACAAAGGAACTTGTGCAATCGTCTGCATTATCAAAGAGATGGAGGCACCTCTGGACTTCAACGCCTAACTTGAATTTCGATCAATCTCAGATGCTGGTACTTTTGTTTTGTCATGGAAGTTCACGAACCTTATTGACAATGTCTTATCATCCTTACAAGACGGGGTTTCTTTGAAAAGTTTGCGGTTATTGGGTCATGGAATTGATTGGCGGGCAGTGTGCTGGTGGATTGAGTTTGTATGTGAAAGGAAAGTACAAGAAATTGATCTTGATATTACATCTGATATGGAGTTATCCGGCTTTTATAGTATGCCGCTAAAGTTTGGCACGTCAATAGTTGTTTTGAAATTGAATTTGAATTACTTTCAAATTCCAGTTTCTATAAATTGTGAAGTGCTTAAAACTCTTCATCTCGTGTCCATTGTGTTGCCAGAAAACTTTCTTCCCAATATATTTGAGAGATGTCCTCTTGTTGAAATTTTAGAATGGAAAGGTGCAAAGGAGGCCTTTACGAGGCTCTTAAGATATCGGCCTCTAATCTAAAGAATTTGATTTTAGTAAAAAATACATTTTGTCCAGGTGTTAGTCCTTCCTTTCCGGGTTTGCTAGAGATATTTGCTGAGAAACTCGTGTCATTCATCTACATTGGTTTTCCGCTGCTGAACTGCCATCTGGAAATTTTCCCTTCTTTGGAGAGTGTATCAGCTCACTTTTTGGGCTCAATTGACGACACAGGTCATATCCTGTGTAAGATGGTCAGGGTTTTTAATAACGCGAGCATCATACGATTAACCATTTCAGTTTCCCAGGTATGAATTTGGGTTCAGCTATGTAGTTGGTGATCTTCTTTGTCCTTGCTATATGTACTAATCACTATAATTTAATCCCAAATTTCATAAAAAGCTAATTCCAAAATCCTTTACCTAATCCTGCTAACAAATGCAATACGATGACTTTATGTGCCTCTGAATGATTTCTAGTATATATTATTGAAAGTAGAGCCTTCTTTACCAGAGGACTCCAAGTGGAGTACTCTATTGAAAGGTTGATTTGTGAAGCTTTTCCCGATTTTTGGTTTTATTTTAATGGGATTTTTTTCTTCTTCCAATTGCTCCTTACTACGTCAAATAACCTTTTATCTCATTGCAATTGTGATCAGTTGTTTGCATTTGATTCCAATACGTTACATACATCCTGATATTTTAGATCTCTTTAGGGACTGCATTTTGCATTTCACTCTCTCCTGGAAAAACGGAAAGGTTTCACCATAGCCTCTTTTCTCTCTCTTAATTCCCCAAAAAATTCGAGACTTCTGTCCATTTTTTAAATTCCTAGAGCTTTTTTTGTAATATTCTCAATTTGTGAAGTGTGACTGAACTTTGCATCAACTGATCCTCTCCCCAAAGCTTCAGTCATAAGGGCCTCAAAATTTCTTACAATAAAAGACATAATTTTCGTGGGGACCCTGGCCTTCCGAATATAGAAGTTAGTGGAAAATCATTAGGAGAACTAATACAATAAGAACATTGAAAAAACCTTGCAAGAAAATTTCTTGATGAGTAACTTGGCGAAAAGACCCAAAAAAGCAGCTAAATCATTTGCCTCATGGGGTTTTGCCAACTTGATCTCAATCCCTTTCTGTTGTAAGCAATCTCAAGGTTGTCCTTGCTGACCTTTATCAGTTGAGCTGACCCTTGGGGTTTTGCCAACTTGATATCAACAAACTATTACTTTATAAAATCACCCATCTTTAGTCTCTTCAAATATAAATTTCTAGGAGACTAGTCATAAGAGATCTTTTGTTGTAATTAAAATAAGCATGATTCTTTGTTTTTCTTTTTTGTTTCTTGATTTGTTCGACTTCTAGAGATTGTTCTATTTTGAAGATACTAAATCACAATTTTATGGTTGACATTATTTTTCATAGGCATAGGGCTTAAATTTACATGTCTCGATGTCTTTCTGCCGAATAAAATATACCTTCCACATTTAAATATTTGTATTTTCATCTCACTAGCTCGTGTTTCATTTATCCTCAGTTCTGGCCAAAATCTGTTTGTAAAGGATGCTTCCCCACTGCATTTGATAATCTGAAGCAATTGTATCTACATGCACGCTTCAACAAATGCCACATGAAAAGGATGGTCAACTTGCTTAAACATTGTCCTAATCTGGAAGCTCTGAGTATCGATACTGAAGGAGTAAAGGTATGACTTTACCTTAACTGTTTTTATTAGACATAATTTGTAAGAAAAAAATCGCATACCTGCCATTGTCTTCTCAGACAAAGTCGGACATACTATTGACATTGAAGCGTTCTTTTATTATTCCCTAAAACATTTTAATACCTCTCCTGTGTCTTCTAGGATGAATTTGGACATACTAAAGAATTAAAAGCTTTATTTATTGTTCTTGAAAAATGAAAACATTTTTTCTGCAATCAGCCATCTTTCTAGTACAAGATTTTGCACGAGTTTTCAGTGAAAACAAGATAAATTGAAATTAATTTTGTGCATAGAGGTGATTTAATTGCCACAAATGTTATGGAGACTTACAGTAGAGAATGGCCTAACGAAGTCATTAACAGCTAAATTTATGATATGTTAGTTATCCTTCCATAACCCCCCTAATGCATGCGAGATTTCAATTGGGCTGAACTTTCAGCTTATGTCTTATGAACTTGAAAATTTTACTTGAAGCGAAATATCTAATTAAGTGTTTATTCTGTATTCTGATCCTTGTTCATTGTTTCGGTGGTTCACTTCATGTAACCTAAGGAGCATTTGGGATCACATTTTTTGAGAGACGATGAACCATGGTTTGAGCTAGTCCCGTGTTTAGGCACCCATCTCAGAAAAGTCATGATCATTAACTCATACGGTACATGTCTTGAAAGGGAGTTTTTAAAGCATTTCCTCGCAAATGGGACTGTGCTCGAGGAGGTGGATATTTATTGGAACAAAAACTCGAAGAGAATGCTCCAGAACATCAAAATTCTAGTTAAGTTTCTACCTAAAGCCTCTCCGAATGTTGCCGTATCATTCCCAGAATGTGAGGCACCAGAGCCATTTTGGCTCAAGTATTGCCCAACCGCGGAATCACAGCGTCAAGGTTGGGAGGAGCAAATTTGAACCTTCTCGGAGGAATTTATTTTTGTCAAGACTTTTTGTTTCGGCCAAACTTATCTGCTAAATGTGAATGTTCTTGTCGGATGTTTAGACAAATTAAACTATGGATTTTGATAGGAATGGTTTTGATTTGAGGATTGGTCATCTGTTTGTAATTCATGTGGTTGGCAAATATCAAAACATAGCTATTTTAATTATTGAAGTATTATGAGAACTTATATACTCCCTCCGTTCTCAAAACAAAATATAATTTGCATACATATTAAGAAAAATAAAAGTAGATGAAAGAGAGTAAAAACGTTTCAAATTTATCCTTAGTGACCCACAAGATTATATAAAGTCGGTCTGAATTTTAAGTTTATCCCTTATCTAACATACCTCGCATACCTTCTTTTAGCGACGGATCGGGGTCCGTCGTTATAGATTCAGTCTGTCGCTATATGTTGTTCGTCGCAAAAAGTTAAGACAACGGTTCTATATATAGCGACGGACCGAATTGTCGCCCGGTCCGTCGCTAAAGGGGGTATGCAAAGGCATGTTAAATAAAAGGTAGGTTTAAGATCCGGACTGTATATAAAGTGACGAGTTATGTACTTTATCTCATCTTTTTTGAGACAAAAAAATTTATACCTTCAATGTAGTACATCTGAGACTCGAACAGTGTCAGGATATGTTCGGTTACTAGAGTTTACCGCGTGGGTTTGTAGACTTGTAATAATAGTATTTACTGTGTTTGGTGGTTCAAACACAAACCAACAAAAATACGGTAGTTCGTTTGGATCTCAAAGTCTATATTTGTGAGTTAAATGAACTATTTTTGAAATAAATAGCTTCTTGATTATTAAGATTCTCAAGATTTTTGTCTCACAAACAAGCACTATACTCTACACATATCCCTCAAATATTATGAGAATATGATTAAGAAAACAGTTATGATAGATAGAACTTTTGACTATATATAGTCTAGCATTGTGGGAAAAATTGTGTAGGTTGTATCAAGATTGAAATTTGTTAATTATTCATGGTTATATATCGTTTGTTTTAATTGTGGTGACATGTTAATGAAATTTCAATCACAAATTTAAATCCGGAGAATTGAATTGATAGTAACTTTTATAGTAGAATCATATAGTAAAAAAGTATAATTAATTTGTATTTTATACATTATTATTACAAAAATTCTATATGGGCATGAAAATTGGATAGAAGAATTAGACCCGAGTGTATTTGAATTTTATCTATTTGTATTTTGACCCCCCAAATAGTAAAATTCAAATACACTCAGCTCCAATTTTCATGTCCGCATAGAAGAACTCTTATTATTATCTATACTATACCATGTCTCCCGCATTTCTCGTCATTATCATAGTTTCTCTTATACTTAATTTTAGTTTGATTATATATAATTATTAATATTTAAAAATAATTAACACATACGTAAGTAAGTGTGTTCTTATGAAACTAGTTAGCAATAAAATGATGTTTGTTTTTGCCAAAAAATAAATTAATTAAAAACAACATTATAATTCTTGTATGCTGTTTGATAATATTACCTGCTCCCTAATATTATATACTCCTCGTCAAAATGACCTTAGAATTAAAAATAATAATAATTATATTAAATTAAATTAATGAAAATACGCTAATTTTAGATAGATTAGGGCCTTAATTGGTAATCCCCTAAATCCCAAATTGGCTAATCGTATCATTTTTCACTACCTGGGCTCTTATTGGGTCTGATTCCACTTATACTATTTAATGAACATGGATAGAAGGGTTGCTTCATCCACAGAACAGTCCATGATTGTGTTATATTTCACTTCGTCATATATATATATATATATATATATATATATATATATATTATATATATATAATATATATATATATATATATATATAATACGGTAAGGATTAAGAGCATTCTTCTTAAATAGCATTACTTTTTAAATAGCATTCTTTTATTAAAACGTATTTACAAAAATGCCACCGCGTCCCTTCAAAACGACGTAGTTTTAATAAAAGAATGCTATTTAAAAAGTAATGCTATTTAAGAAGAATGCTCATATATATATATATATATATATAGTCTCATTTACAAAACTTACAAATTTTAGGGTTATATCTTTATTTCATATTTATCCCTAAAATTTTTACATATTTAATTAGTAGTGATTTCATGATAATAAAATTATGATAATAAATTTGATTATATTGAATCATTTTATATAAGAATTATAATAGTTTCGAGGGAATTATAGTCAACGAATTATTCCGTCATAAATAGGTTAATTTCGAGGGACTCCATTTCGTCGAGAATAATTTCTTCGGAAATAGTCAATTTTGTTGTTGTGCAATGATGTCATTGTTATAGCAAGACAAAAGATTATAATTGTTATACCCTTATATTTACTAACACTACAGCATAAAGAGTTATTTTCGACAGAATATTCCGTCGGAATTAAGCGTGTTCCGTCGAGAATACCTTAATTCCGACGGAATATTCAGTCGGAATAGTCAGACAGTCTTAAGAGCGTCGGGATTAAGTCCGTCGACCTTTTGGTCGGAACTAACTAAACTTGACGAGACTAAGGTCGACCAAACATTCGGTTGGGAATAGTTTAGTCTCGACGAAATAGAATCCGTCGAGGTTATTCTGTCGAATTTAACCCTGCCACGTGGCTAGCCAGCCAAGCTTGGAAAGACCTAATAGTCGACAGAATTAATTCCATTGAGGATATAGAGATTTCATCGAGAATAATATATATATTTTAAATGTTTTTTCTGTTTTGACAATACCTAGGGTAATAACCCACATTTTTGTACCTGTAAAACTATTTTTTTCCCAACAACACATACAACATAGCTATAACTATCGAACAACATAAATATGAATTACAAAGGCCAACAATAATAAAATTTCTCTAATTTTCCATAAGATATACAAAAGTGATATGTTAAACTAAAGTAAAGATCAACTAAACGAGAAGTTAAGATGTCAAAAACTATCGATCAACTAAAGTAATGATAATGTTATGACTATAACTACAGAAATTTTAACTATAACTATCAATCAACTAAAGTAATGATAATGTTTAAACTACAATACGTCAAACATCAACTAAACTTAAAAAATTTACATCGCATTAAGCTAAACTAAAGTAAATATGTACTAATCATCCACAAAACTAAGTCATGCCAGTACTATTACCCCTGATGTGAGGAGGATCATCGGGCGGGCGTCAACGCTGCTGCTTTGGAGTATGAAAATCGTCGTCATCAAACTGCTCATCATCGTTAGCCCACTCGTCACCCTGTTGATATAATATAATGTAACTCATTAGTCCATATCTAAATGAAAATTAAATAACATGCATAATATTTGAATTTAAAACGAATAATATACCTGAGTAGTCGAGGGTTGACTCATCATTGGCCCAAAAGCGTCCACAAGTAAGATAACCACCATCCGAATAATCTCGTCGTGTATCGCGGCGAACTGCTCTAGAGGGATACCCGTACTCTCGGTGGTGGCACCAACTGCAACGTCCTGAGCAAGCTAATGAAGGCGAGCACGGCTGGACAGGTCCTGACGACAGAATATCGAATCTGTATCAAACCTCTCTGACACCGCAACCATAACCCTCTGGAATATAGCATCGTCTAAGCCAACGCCCGTATGTGATGGTCCCACGGGGGCTCTAGGATGCAGACGCTGACTAGAGCCTGCAAAAATACATATAACATGAATAATATTATAAGTTCACTTTATTCATAAACGAGAAATAAACTAAAATATTATACCTCCAGGTAGTGTATAGACTCGGCAACCCCAACACTCGATACCGGCCGGTAGTGCTATGGGAGGATCCTGAGACGCGACCCAAAGAGCCGTCTCCTCATCCTGAGATAAACTAATCTCGGGCTGAGAGATGGTGGAATCTAACGTCTCAGCATCGCCCCTAGCAGCCTGCAACTCAGCTATACGCTGACATCAGAGCTTTTTAAACCAGTTCTGTAATTTAATAAATGTACATGTGAGTTAACTTGGTATCATCATATAAAT
Organism: Panax notoginseng; assembly: GCA_016801055.1. Taxonomy (NCBI): domain Eukaryota; kingdom Viridiplantae; phylum Streptophyta; class Magnoliopsida; order Apiales; family Araliaceae; genus Panax; species Panax notoginseng. Next base: position 190,466,732 of record CM029019.1, on the reverse strand, counting down.
TACGTAATATGTTCCTATAGCTAAATAATAATTATTATAGTAAATGTATTACTCGTATAACTAGTGCTGCTAAAGACATCGTCGACGCCGAAGTCGACTCCTTTAGCGTATGGACTATCCCAAAACTCGACCATAGTAGGAGGTCGGCCCAAGCTCCTCCGCATAGTCTAAGTCACACATTAATTAATGTCACATTACCTTACTATAGATCCCAACAATATTAAACTAAACTAAATATAAATACATATCGACTTAACCTTCTGAAACGACTATGAGCCAGAAGTTTGTACAATCCGTAGCTTGCACATTGACTGTGGAAGATTGTAAGCTACCATAATCACTGGCCAAACAGAGTGTGACTGACTAAAATTATTAAATAGAAAAAATCCATCTGTAGCCATGCCAAGCCTGACATTCCTAACTTCGTCGGTAAATTGGCATCAAAATTCTTCAATTCATCATCATTTGCTGGGTGAGTAAGCTGACCAAGCACGACATCCCTTGTTCTATGCCAACTCATACTGGGAGCAGTGTGCGAAAACATGAATAACCGATGCAACCTTAGCGCAAGAGGAAAATACCGTAATATCTTTTTTGGAACATATTTCTCCTTCCCCCCACGTTTGTGATCTTGTACTGAGGCAAGTTGCAGATATCACACTGCACCTTATCTTTGTCCTCCCCATAGTATAACATACAATCCTGCTCACAAGCATCGATCTTCTCATACCCAAGATTCAACCCCTTAACCATCTTATTCACTTCATAGTAATTCGCGGGCAGAGTATTATTCGAACTGTAAAAGCTTCGTCACTACAGAAAGCTGGGTGTGTTTGTCATTTCCAGGATACAATTGGACCCTGATTTAGATAACATCTTGTAGAAGGTAGCTGCTGAATCATTTAGAATTTGCTGAGCACTGCTTGACGCATGCTCATTTTCAGCCCAGTCAATATTAGTAGGGCCATGCACATCTACTAACATCTGCACGACGTCATAGTTATCTGATTGTGAATCCCTGTGAACTGGTTGGTTTACAGTACTGTCTGTCAGTTCTCTAAACTCAGTTGATTCCCCGTGATGAATCTGAAAGTAGTATGCACACAAGCCAATCATGTTTGATGATAAAACATATACTTTGTAACAATCTTATTCATTTATTAATAAAAAATATTAATCTATTAAATGCTTTTAATTATCTACATTATGTTGTTTTATAATATGTGATAAACCCATAGTTTTAAGCAATGCTTTTAGAATAATGATGATGATCATTCTAATGAGATCTAAATTCTTAAAAAGCTTAAAACTAAAACAGTTCCCAATCGTTGGATTACTAAATTGGGGATTAGTGAATTCGGATAGATCGGTACATACGTTGTTTGCTCATTGGATGAGGATGATTGATCTCATGATCATTTGTGTGGAGACACTAAAACAAGTATGTAGGTGCTTATTAGAGAATAAGTTCACTGAACGTGACTCGCTAAGGAATACCTAATGGAGTTTTACTTGTCTGTCAATAGGAATTCCTGTAGTGATAGCAGTACAAGTGATCCTTGGACTTGAGATCATCATAATATCTTGTGTATGATGAGTTATACTTTGACTTATTCCTTAAGACTCTTAGGGTATATCAAATGGTATGCTTGGATATATTAAGTTGTATATCGAGATAATGTATGATCAATAAAGAATCTACCGCTTCTAGTAAAAGAAGAGAAATATCCTATGTGATTCGATAAATGACAACCCAGTAGTCCTTGGCCAAGGCAGAATGAAATTAGAAAGGAGTTTCTAATTTGCATTATTAGGTGTTGTGCATTTAAGAATAGAAAAATATATAATTAAATAAATAAGACTAGACAGTAATTCCATGTCTTATATTTAATTGGGACATTGTATGGTGGAAGGATTGAATTGTACGGTAACTATTTACTCAAAGGTTCTTTTATGATTAATGTTGAAATCTATTTTATCTGAAAAGTCATTAATCGCTAGGGAGGCTTATTCCTATTGTAGAATAAATATTATTTATTTAAATAAATTAATATTTTAATTTATTTATTTAAATAAGATTATAATTGTTCTAATTGATTTATTCACAACCGGTTTAATATGGAGAACCTAAAGGGTCACACCATAAAAGGAAGAATAATTATTTAAGAAGTTAATGGCATAATCGTAATAATAAGTTAAGTATATTTAATTTAATCTATGGTGATAGAATAAATTAAATAACTTAATATTTATTATTTAATATTTTAGAAATATTAAATATAAATTAATAAGAGAAGTCTTATTATTATTATTACTATTACTATTATTTAATTTCTAAAGGAGTTTGGGAATTAATTAATAAAGTACTCTCAAATATCCTAATAAGATTAGGAGGCTAATTAATTAAAAGAGTTTAATTAATTATTCCTAATAAGATTGAGAGCCTAATTAATTAAAGAAATTTAATTAATTAAAATAAAACCCAATTCCTTAATTATTAAGGAGGGTTGCCTACATCTATAAATAAGAGGAGTCTTATTATGGGCGAGGTTGGTTAATGCTTCCACAATACAAGTGAATACGTAATTCCAATAGTTGGGAGAGTACACCCTTTTCTATGAGAGATAGAAAAATTAGGATTTTGCCAAATACTCATCTTCTTGAATCTTTTTTCTTCCTTAATTAATCATCTCTAGAGGCCAAACACTTGGGTGGCTAACATTGATCAAATGAAGGAATCAAACCCGATGGATTCAAGTTGAACGCAAAAAAGATTGGAGGTGAACTTGTACCTGAGGAAGCTCAAATCTTCAAGGGTATGATTCTTGTTCTTCATATTTTTCGTTTAATTAATAATTATGCATAAAGGATGATCCGGATATATGGTTTGTAATATTTTAAAACTCTGATTTTCCATGCTTCCGCTTATTTTGTGCAATTTGATTGCGTCCATGAATATTACAAACCTAACAGAATCCATATCGAATACCCATCCACAAATCCACGAGAATATAAGTCAAATTTAACTTCGTAGGCAGTCTTCCAGATCATGTTTTTACACTTCAGACACGGGCATCTCGTCTTTCCGTTCGGATCATCAGCATGTTCTATTGCTTTATTCTTAAAATTGGACACCCCATCACGGTACGCATCAACTAATCCCCTCCCATCATTTCGTATCCTACGGTACATCCAACTCCAGTCGGCTGACATCTTTAATTGAAGAATTAAAATACCCAATTAGAACAAGAATAATCATGAATGAGATCCATGCATGAATTTAGTTTATCTAGTGTGTGTGTGTGTGTATATATATATATATATATATATATATATATATATATATATATATATAACCACTCTACAGGAGTTAGGCTTCTATTCCGTTTCTGGATGCGTCTCCTCACTAGTGCCAATATTGAGCACATTTCTTCTATTTTAAAAAAATTTCAGCAGCTCCTCTCCATGGTCTCCAAGTACACGAAATAGACCAAGACAACTTAGTTTAAGTATGCACTCAGAGAACATGTAGAGACACCAGCTGAAAAATTCTCAAAAGTTTATAAAAACGTACGTACCCTGTGAATTGACACCGACCTAAGTGAGAGACATAACATCTAGTAACAGTCCCAAACTGGGAACTATTCGACGTTCACTCCTAATGAGTGAATGTAAAACGGGTTTCTAAGCTCCTACCTATATATACTAGATGCAAAAGTATATACGCAGTTTATTGTAATTGTGGAAAACTAAGCAAATGCTACTTAGTTTATTTTTTCAATGATATAAACTAAGTAAATGCTACTCAGTTAATGAGAAATATTATTTGAATATATTATACTATTTTTTCATTACCATGTTGTATTATATTATATTATATTTCATTTAATTTATATGTTTTTCTATTTAATTTATTCATTTTATTTTATTTTAGTTTAGTTTATTTAATTTTATTTATTTTGTATTATATTATTTAATTTAATTTATTTATTTTAGTTATTATATTTTATTTATATTATATTATATAATTTAATTTAATTTATATTTATATTTATTTTGTGTTGTATTATTTAATTTAATTTACCTTAATTAATTAATTTATTTTAGTTATTTTATTTTATTAATTAATTTATTAATTAATTTATTCATTTTGTATTATATTATTTAATTTAATTTACCTTAATTATTTTATTTATTTTAGTTAATTTAATTTAATTTATTTTAATTTATTAGTATTTTATTTATTTATTTATTTATTTTGTATTAAATTATTTAATTTAATTTAACTTAATTAATTTATTTATTTTAGTTAATTTAATTTAATTTAATTTTATATTATATCATTTTTATTTAATTTAATTTAATTTAAATTATTTAATTTAAAATAAATAAATAAATAAAATTATTTATTTAAGTTATTTTATTTTATTTTCATCGAAATTTATGTTGTATTATATCATATTATTTTTTATATTGATTTTTCATGTATACATCTGGAGCCATTTTATTTTATATTATTTTAGGATGACCAAACTAAGAAAATTAATGCTACTTAGTTTTTATATTATATTATTTGTATCCTTTTTTCTTACATTATATTTACTATAATATTTATTTATGTTATACTTAAGTGTGTGTGTGTGTGTGTGTGTGTATATTATTTTAGTGGTAGTCAACTAAGTAAATGCTACTTAGTTGTGTTTTTACTTTATTTTAGTGTCAAACTAAGTCCTAATTGTCTTTTATAGTTAAGTATTGATTTATTTAATACCATCTATAACTTCCAAGGAAATTACGTCGGAAATAATTCAACACCCAAAGTTTTCAATTGATTCACATAATGCAATTCACAATGCTAGAATCCATAAGGTAGAAAAAAGAGAGAGCATAAAATGGATATGTTGAACCAAATTGAACCAAATACAGTTTCACCAAATTGAACCAAATACATATAACCAAATGGATAAAGCTAACCCACAAGCATTTCACTTCATGTATAACAAAATTGAACCAAATCCATATAGCAAAAAATGGATATGTTGAACCAAGGCAAATCAGATTAGTCAAACCAAAATATATAAATCCCTAATTCAAATCAAAATGGATATGTTGAACCAATATAGACAATTCATTTCATTGAATATAAGACAAATCAAATTATAAGGCAAATCATATGCATTATCCCCAAATATTCAAACCAACATGCATGAATCCCTAATTCATTATTACCGAATATGAATATTTTAGGGAATCATATCAATCAATAATTTAATTTCTTCTATTTAGGGCTAACAAAAATTTAGGAATTCTTAAACCTAATTACAAAAAATATTAATGTGACGCCCCCAAAATTAGGTATACATCACCCATCTTGGGTCGTCAGATACATAGTACAGAATACAAATACAACTGATTAATACAACTGTCGTGTACAATACGACAAAACATAAACTGTGAGTTTGAATACAAATATTATCTTCTAGAGAGTATTCATACTCAAAAGGAGTCCTCATTACATTTATTAACACACCATTACATAGAATAGTGAGGACTACTAACTAATACTATCATTCGGACCATCACTCCGTTCCCCGACTTGCCCCAGCTACGTTCTCATTTCCTGAAGAGAACAGTGAAAGAAAGGGTGAGCTCAACTAGCCCAGTAAGAAATATTATGACTAAGATAATGCAGAATAAATTATCATTAGCCTTCAACAATGTTAAACTGATAAAATATAATAGACATCAAGTTTAACTGCAGCGGAACAAGCAATCCATTAAAAGAGTCAAGTAGAAAATAAACTCTACTATCTTTTATGATTTAAAAAGTTTTTCAACACTGTAATCGCTGAGACTCAGCTTAATAAAATAATCCACATCATCGAATCACCCCTGCACTACGGCCAAGGATATTCGTGTATTCATTAATGGTCATGATCATGCCAACAACTGTCCATCAATGCACTACGGGCCAATGAGGACTTTTACCACATCATTTGTAACATTACGGTCATGATTATACCGAATAATCTCTGGTCATAATCATACCAAGTCCATCTATGCACTACAGGCCACAGATGACTTTCAACATTTTATAAACATGAGGATGATGACAATGATATAAGAATTCAATAAAACAAGTTCAAGAATTAATTTATCCAGGAATTAACAACGTCCAAATTGTCAACATGATACTGCATTGTGGAGTAAAATTCAAGAATGCTTAGAAGAATATTTTCTTGAAAAGATACTGGATGAAACGCAACTATCAAGGATATTCCACAACTTTCATGGAGTATAGAAGTCAAAACTTAACCAACTGAGTACAATAAAGAATGGAATAACAAAAGAAATCACCATGCATGCGATAGACCGCACAGACAGGTTATTCCAATCGAATAATAAATAATGGAACCAGGTCCGGCGTAAACGCACAGACAGGATGTTCCAACAGAATAATAAACGGAACCAGGTCCGGTGTAAAACACACAGACAGGATGTTCCAACAGAATAATAGAAGAATGTCACCAAGTATAGGGTAGACCGCGTATACTGGTTATTCCAACAGAATAATAACAAATGGAATAACAGAAGTTCTCTTCATGAATATAAAAGAAATAATATTCCCTACCTTAAAAGAACTGGATATTGGAAAAGTGATGTAGCAGAATACTTTTATTCTCTCTCTCTTATTCTCTCTATACTTTCTCTCTCTATAGCTTGAATGAATTCGTGAAAAATAATGAAGCCCTAGGCCTCTATTTATAGAAAAACTGAGGGTGGCTCTTGGTCTTAACGAAGGGTCAAATGACTCTTGGTCTTAACGAAGGGTCAAATGACTCTTGGTAATATTGAAGGGATAACTACTATTGACGAAAGTAATTACTATTGACCAAGGTAAATACTATTGACGAAGGTAATTACTATTGACCAAGGTAAATACTATTGACCAAGGTAAATACTATTGACGAAGGTAATTACTATTGACCAAGGTAAATACTATTGACGACGGTAATTACTATTGACGACGGTAATTACTATTGACGAAGAGACTCTTAGATGATGACATATGGCCCCCCATAAAATAACCAAACTTACCACAACGTCTCAATTATTGATTTAATAATATAACATATTATACAGACGATACTATGACAATAATTTAAGAGATATGATGCAACAATTACTATAGCAATAATTGAGTATAGCTGAGTGACTTCTCACGTAAGCATCAATAATCAATACCGTGTGCTACTATGCAATCACGCGTATTACTGTACTTTTACTACCGAGTAGTTCAACAGTTTTAACGGTTTTAACGGTAACACTTCAGCCGTTATTTAAATATTTTTGTCGTTTTCTCAATCCGACAATAATTCCGTTGTGGGGTCCACCAATGATTGTGCCGTCGTACGAATATTTCCCGACAAAAAGAATATTTTCCGACCAAACGAATATTTTATAACAACTTGCTTACTTTGCAAAAGTTATAAATATTACCCACAACTATAACATTATATCAAATTAACTCCATAATATTCAAAAATGATATTTATAGAAAATTCATCTTTATTTATAAAAGTTGGGGTCTTACAACCTCCCCTTCTTATGAAATTTCGCCCTCGAAATTAGGGTACGTACCTGGTATGTCGAAGAGGTAAGGATACCTTGATTTTATTTCTGATTCTAACTCCCAAGTCATTTCCTCAACATCGTGGTTTCTCCACAAAACTTTGACTTGAGGTATAACCTTGGAGCGTAGAATATGTTCCTTCTTATCCAAGATTTGAACAAGAACTTCTTCATACGTCAAATCCTCCGCTATTTCGTCCGGTTCTAACTCAATAATGTGGTTCGGGTCTTCCACATATTTGCGTAACATGGATATGTGGAAAACGTTATGAACACGAGACATACTTGGCGGTAAAGCGAGTCTATAAGCCACAGTTCCTACTCGATCGAGGATTAAAAATGGACCGATGAATCGAGGATTTAGCTTTCCTCTCTTTCCAAATCTTATAACTCCTTTCCATGGAGCAACACGTAAGAACACATGATCTCCTACATCAAATTCCACGTCCTTTCGATGAAGATCAGCATAACTCTTTTGTCGATCTTGTGAGGTTTTTATACGTTGTCGGATCGTTTGAATCTTTTCTGTAGTCATACGTACCAACTCCGGTCCCAACAACGTTGCTTCGCCCACCTCATCCCAGCATACTGGAGAACGACATTTTCTTCCATACAATGCTTCGAATGGAGCCATGCCAATACTTGCTTGATAACTGTTGTTGTAGGAAAACTCCACCAATGGTAAGAACTTGTCCCAACTTCCCTTGAAGTCAAAGACACAGAGTCTTAATAGATCTTCAAGAGTTTGAATAGTCCTCTCTGATTGTCCGTCCGTCTGAGGATGATATGCTGAACTAAATCGTAACTCCGTGCCCATAGCTTTTTGTAAACTAACCCAAAATCGTGAAGTGAATCTTGGGTCTCGATCAGAAATTATGGATACTGGCATACCATGCAGTCTTACAATCTCGTTTATGTACATACGAGCAAGACGTTCAAGTGTATAAGTTTCTCGTATCGGTAAGAAATGAGCAGACTTGGTCAATCTATCAACAATGACCCAAATCGCATCAATACCTTGAGAAATCCTGGGAAGACCGGTAACGAAATCCATGGTAATGTGCTCCCACTTCCATTCTGGAATTTCAAGTGGTTGCAAAGGACCTTTTGGTACTTGATGCTCCGCTTTGACTCGTTGACAAGTTAGACACCTTGAGATAAATAACGCTATCTCTCTCTTCATATTGCTCCACCAAAATGTATGACGAAGATCATGATACATTTTGGTACTTCCAGGATGGATTGCAAACGGTGTGTTGTGCGCCTCCATCATGATTTCATACTTTAAATCAGGGTTGTTAGGAACACAAAGTCTGGAGTTGACTCGAAGTATTCCTTCTTCATCGATTCTTGCTTCCGGCATAGAACCTTCTTGCACTTTCTTCCTCATACGCATCAGCTCCAGGTCTGTAGCTTGAGCAGCTTTAACTTTATCGATTAAAGTCGGTTCTACTCGTATATTCGCCATCATCACATGGGTCCCTGGAGTCTTCAATTCTATCTCCATCCTTTGCAAGTCACACAAAATGGGCCTTTGCGTTGTTAATATTGCACTTGTACCCGCATATGATCTTCTACTCAATGCGTCAGCTACCACGTTCGCTTTTCCAGGATGATATTGAATGGTATGATCATAATCTTTCAACAGTTCAAGCCAACGTCGTTGTCGCATGTTGAGTTCCTTTTGAGTGAAGAAATATTTGAGGCTTTTATGATCCGTAAAGATCTCCACCTTCTCCCCATACAAGTAATGCCTCCAAATTTTAAGTGCAAAGACAACAGCTGCCAACTCTAGATCATGAGTAGGATAATTCCTCTCATATTCCTTGAGTTGTCTTGATGCATAGGCTATGACTTTTCCATGTTGCATGAGAACACATCCCAACCCTTTGCTCGAAGCATCACTGTAGATGACAAATCCCTCCGAGCCAGATGGTATTGTTAGAACAGGTGCTGAAATGAGTCTCCCCTTGAGTTCTTGAAAACTCTGCTCACATTCTTCGCTCCAACCGAACTTTGTATCTTTCCGAGTCAGCTGAGTTAATGGAGTAGCGATTCGAGAAAATCCTTCCACGAATCTCCGATAATAACCAGCTAAACCAAGAAAGCTACGTACCTCGGTCACTGATTTAGGTTGCTCCCAGCTTTGAATAGCTTCAATCTTTGCCGGGTCAACCGATATTCCACGACTTGATACTACGTGCCCAAGGAATGCTACCTCCTCAAGCCAGAACTCGCATTTCTTCAACTTGGCATAAAGCTTGTATTCACGAAGCTTTTGGAGTACCAGCCTCAACTGTTGCTCATGATCTTCACGGCTTTTGGAATAAATAAGGATGTCATCAATAAAGACGACCACAAAATGATCCAAATATTCCTTGAATACCCGGTTCATCATATCCATGAAGGCAGCAGGAGCATTAGTCAATCCAAAGGACATGACTAGGAATTCATAATGCCCGTACCGAGTTCTAAAAGCCGTCTTTGGAATATCCTCAGTTCTAACCTTCAGCTGATAATATCCAGAACGAAGATCGATCTTTGAAAAGAATTGTGCTCCTTGCAACTGGTCAAACAGGTCATCAATACGTGGCAATGGGTACCTGTTTTTGATGGTGACATGATTCAACTCCCGATAATCAATACAAAGTCGCATACTTCCATCTTTCTTCTTCACGAATAGAACAGGAGCTCCCCAAGGAGAAGTACTAGGACGAATAAAGCCAATGTCTAACAATTCCTGCAGTTGGATCTTTAACTCCTGAAGTTCAATAGGAGCCATTGATATGGGGCTTTGGAAATGGGTTTTGTACCGGGTTCAAGATCGATACAAAATTCAATTTCACGCTCTGGGGGTAGGCCAGGAAGTTCTTCAGGGAATACGTCAGGGAATTTATTAACAATAGAAATATCATTCAAAACTGACGTATTTTTGTTTAGATCTGTGACATGAGCTAAGAAAGCTTGACATCCGTTTTTCAATAAACGAATAGCTTTATGACTTGAGATGACAACGATTGATTTTAATGGTTTGGTTGCTTGAATTCGCATAATAGGTCGATTAGGAATATGAAAGCTAACAACCTTACGAAAACAATCAATTTTTGCATAATGAGTAGTTAACCAATCAATCCCTAGAATCACGTCAAATGCAAGTATTTTTAATGAAATCAGATCGATAGGTAATGTGTGGGTACCAACTTGAACCAAACAAGACTTATAAACAGTGGAGGTAATGAAGGTTTCTCCCAACGGAGTTTCCACAGATAAGTCAAAGTCTAATTTCTCCGGAATCAAATTTAATCGATGAGCGCAAGTAGGAGAAATAAAAGAATGGGTTGAACCGGTATCAAATAAAGTATAAACTTCTTTAGAGTTTATAATAAGCTTACCCGTGATGACCTCATTCGGGTTCCTTGCTCTCTGGGAGTTCACAACAAACGCTCTCCCTTGCACAACCGGTTTTGACTTTTCTGGGACGGCTTTTGGTGCCTCCATCCTAGCTGAATTTGTCTTCGGTAAACGACAAAATCGGGCTAAATGACCTTCTCTTCCACAATTATAACATGCTTTGGACGGCATCGCGCAGTTTGGACTGATGTGCCCCTCCCCTCCGCATTTGAAACATATGATAGGTGGTCGTTCTCCTTCCTTAACGACAGGTGCTGGTGCTGACGTCTTTCCATCATTGTTGAATCTCCTCTTCTTGAAATGTCCATTCTTATTGTTTTGGCCCTGATTACCACCGAAGTGGTTACCATTTCTGGCCTGTTGATTCCCTCCACGCTTGTTGTCACCGCTTCGATGACTGCTCTCACTGGTATTATCATTTTGCCGGCTGCTCTCTTTTGGTTGCGTTGTCTCGTTATCGCGCTGTAAGACCCCAACTTATTAATGAATAAAATCAAATTTTCTCTAAATATTATTGTGAATAATAAGGGGTTAATTTGATATAATACTTTGGTTATGGGTGAAATGTGCAAATTTTGCAAAATAAGCAAGTGGTTATAAAATATTTATTTTTGGTCGGTGAATATTCGGTTGGTCGTGGAATATTCTTGCTGTCGGGGAATATTCGTACGACGACGCAGCCTTGTGTGGGCCCCATAACGGAAAGCGATTGGATGAAGAAAACGACAAGTATAAGTTGTTTATAAATAACGGCGTAGTTGTTACCGTTAATACTGTTGGAATACCCGGTGGTTAAAATACAGTAGCACACGGTATTGCACCAATTATTGATTCTTACGTAAGAAGGCACTACTCAATAATTGTTACAGTATTACTGTTCAATATTTTATTTTATTGATTCAATAATTGCTGCGTTGATATTTTATATTATTGTTGTTTCAATAATTGTTGCTGCACAGTATTTTCATTTATCAGATCAATAATTCATATTATTTGAATAATATTATTAGATAACATTATTGGCAATGTCTAGAAAGTTCTGTCTAAGGAGAGGTTTGGTCATCTAATTGCGCGCCAGTAAGGAGAAATCCTTATTGGAAAGCCCCCTCTTTCCTGGGAACGGCCTGGTTGTCATAAATGTGATTCTGTAATATTATTTGTGAATAATTAATTATTGATTCATATGATAAGGAAATATTTATTTTATGTGGATATAAATGAGGGATATATTTTTGTGGTTAAAAATGAAGGAGTTAATGTTGAGGTTTTTATCAGTATTTTTGTCGGAATGGAGGTATTAAAAATCAGGGTTTTTGAGATATTTTGCGGGGGTTATAATTTTTAATCCGACCGTTGGATCGTGGTAATTTTTGGATATGTTATACATATATAAGTTGAGTATATGCCCACAAATTTTGAACCGTTAAAAATGAACGTATGATTTATTACGAATTTTACAAGATGACTGGTTCAGAAATTGTTGAATTTTCGGAGTTTATCATTTTGGTGGAAAATTCTAGAATTGGTGGGCCCCACTTGTGGTTGGTGAAGAAATGTGCTGAATTATATTTCAAATGTGGTAGGTGGAAATAGTAGCAGGTAAAGCCATCAGGTTGCAGGTCAAACCTACCAAAATTTTCCTATAAATAGAGGGCTAAGTTAGAATTGAAAATTACACCAGAAACAAGTTTTCTCTCTTTCTCTCTCTAGATTATTGAGTGTATTTTGTGAGTATTTAGATACTTTGAGAGTTTCTATTCATCAGAGCAAGTTTCTTTCAGCCTTATACCGGTATTCCGACCAGAAGTACTGATATTTTGAGGTAAGGGATATTATTTTCTTCTTAATGATATTATTTTCTTCAATATCATTATGCTGAAATATTGATATGAGTTTTTATCAAATTTGGAACTTTTTGTGTCGGGGGTTACTATTCACGTATACGGCACTATTCACGTATACGGCACTATTCACGAATACGGCACTATTCACCGAAAAATAAAATTTTCTCTTTTTGTCCAAGATGTCTATTATGGTTACTATCTTTGATTGTATCCATGTTTTGATCTTTATTTTTGAATTCTGCTTCACAATTGATTATTATGAAGTATTATTGATCTTGGATAAACTGTTATACGAATCCCTACTATTTGTCCTTCTGTCTCATTGGATTCGTTCTCTTTAAGATATTTTTCATCATCCTCAGTCCTAAATGATGATATTACTGAATATCTTTGGCCTGTAGTGCAAAGATGTATAATTACTTGATGAATATCTTTGGCCTGTAGTGCAAAGATGAACAGGTGTTGAGATGAACATGACCGACTGATGATACAAATGAATATCTTTGGCCTGTAGTGCAAAGATGAATATTTGGTTAAAGATGATTATTAATTGATGTTACAGGGATAAAATATTGATGATGGACTTTTAAATCTTAGAAGATAGTAGAATTCTTTCTCTACTTGACTCTTCTAATGGTTTGCTGTTTCCGCTGCAGTTGTTGATCTAAAACTTGTTGTCGATTATATTTTATCAGATTTTTCCCTGTTGAAGACTAACGATAATTTGTTGTATATTATCTTAGTCATAATATTCTTTACTGGGCTAGTTGAGCTCACCCTTTTCCTTTTTGTTCCATTTTTCTTCTCAGGAGGTGAGAACATAGCAGGATCTAGTCGGGGTATGGAGTGATGGTTCTAGAAAGATGTATTAGCAGTCCTCACTATTTCTGTAAAATAGTGTTTGAATAATTGTAATGAGGATTTATTTGAGTGTGGATATTGTCTAGAAGACAATATTTGTATTTAAACTCACAGTATGTGTTGTCGTATTTTGCACGACAATTGTATTATTGAAGTTGTAGTTTGCTTTCTGTACCATGTATTTGGCGACTCAGAATGGGTGTTGTATACCTATTCTGGGGGCGTCACAGTTGGTATCAGAGCTTAGGGATATGATCCCTGGCTGAGATGTGAGACAAGAACTAGGAGGGGAGAGACGGGGAATTCCTTCGCTAGTATGACCTGACTAAGTTTATTTGGTGTTTATTTGGTCGGTCAGAGTATAGGGATAATATATGACATGACTATTAACCCTTGTTTTATGGCAGTATTTAAGAATGGCAGCTGAGAACGTTAATAATGGAGTAAATCAGACCGTGGAGACACCTTTGATCACTACCCAGGGGAACGTGCAACAGGAAGGCAATATTCCTCCTGTAAACAACGTTACCGAGCAAACGATGAATGATGGAATGTTTAGGAGCTTTTTGCAGTTCATGCAAAATCAGACGAGGGAGACTCGTGTGCAGAATACGGGTGGAAATGATAACAACGCGCGGTTTGTCACAGCTAAGCAGTTCAAAGAATTGGGACCACCAGAATTTAAGGGAAAGCCGGATCCGATCATGGCGGAAACGTGGGTCAAGCAAATTACCAAGATATTTGATGTCTTGGGATGCACGGAGGAACAGAAGGTTCCATTCGCCACATTTATGTTCCGCGGTGAGGCAGACTACTGGTGGGAGTCTGTGAAGCGTACCCAGCCTGACGCACTCAACATGTCCTGGGAAACATTTCAAAAACTGTTCAATGACAAGTACTTTCCTGAAAGTATTCGTCATATGAAGGAGGTTGAGTTTATTAGACTGGAACAAAACAACATGACGGTGTCCCAGTACGAGGCGAAGTTTGCAGAGTTATCCAGGTTTGCACCTCATTTGGTCGAAAATGAGGAACGAATGACGCGGATGTTTCTGAGAGGTTTAAAACCTGAGATTCGTCAATACCTTATCTCTCATAAATTTTCTTTATATTCAGATGTTGTAAACAGGGCTCAATTATTAGAGAGAGATAATGAGTATACTCAACCGAGGGACCACAACCAGGGTCATACCGGTGGCGGCAGTCATCGAAGCAATGAAAACCAGCAGGGAGGAAAACATTCGGACAAAAGCGGTAACCACTCTGGTGGTAATCGTGGTCGTGATAATAGAAGGAGCGAGTCGGGAGGAGATTTCAAGAAGAGAAGGTACAACAATGATAACGTGAAGACGTCAGCACAAACATCAACTATTTCTAGGGGAGGAGAACGACCACCGGTCGTATGTTACAAATGTGGGAAAGAGGGACATATCAGCCCAAACTGCCCACAACAATCCAAGGTATGTTATAACTGTGGAAAGGAAGGTCATATAGCTCGAGAGTGTTCTGTAGCAAAACCAAGTTCAGCGGGGATGGTGACTCCAAAAGTTATCCCGGATAAGTCGAAATCAGCGGTTCCTGGAAGGGCGTTTGTCGTTACTGGCCAAAACGCGAGAAACCCGAACGAGGTGATCACGGGTAAGCTAATCTTGAATTCTTGCGAAGTTTATACTTTACTAGATACCGGTTCTACCCATTCTTTTATCTCTCCTGCTTGTGCTCAACGTTTAAACTTGACTCCGGAGAAATTGGACTTTAACTTATCTGTTGAAACTCCGTTGGGTGAAACCTTCGTTACATCTACAGTTTATAAATCTTGCATGATCCAAGTTGGCACTATCACATTACCTGTTGATCTTATCTCTTTAAAGATACTTGCTTTTGATGTGATTTTAGGAATTGATTGGTTAACCACTCATCATGCTAAAATTGATTGTTTTCGTAAGGTTGTTAGTTTTCATATTCCTAACCAACCTGTCATACGAATTCAAACTACTAAACCACTAAAATCAGTCACTGTCATATCAAGCCACAAAGCTATTCGTTTATTGAAAAACGGATGTCAAGCTTTCTTAGCCCATGTTATGGATTTGAACAAAGACAAGTCAGATTTGAATAATATTTCTATTGTTAGAGAATTTCCCGATGTATTTCCTGAAGAACTTCCCGGTCTACCCCCGGAACGAGAAATTGAATTCTTTATTGACCTTGAACCCGGTACAAAGCCCATTTCTAAAACCCCATATCGAATGGCTCCTATTGAACTTCAGGAGTTAAAAGTCCAACTACAGGAGTTGTTGGACATCGGTTTTATTCGTCCTAGTACGTCTCCTTGGGGTGCTCCTGTTTTATTCGTAAAGAAGAAAGACGGGAGTATGCGACTTTGTATTGACTATCGAGAATTGAACCATGTCACCATCAAGAATAGGTATCCGCTACCTCGCATTGATGACCTGTTTGACCAGTTGCAAGGAGCACAATTCTTTTCAAAGATCGATCTTCGTTCTGGATATCATCAGCTGAAGATTAAAACTGAGGATATTCCAAAGACTGCCTTCAGAACTCGGTACGGGCATTATGAATTCTTAGTAATGTCTTTTGGATTGACTAATGCTCCTGCTGCCTTCATGGATATGATGAACCGTGTATTCAAAGAATATTTGGATCAGTTCGTTGTTGTCTTTATTGATGACATCCTCATCTATTCCAAAAGCCGTGAAGATCATGAGCGCCATTTGAAGCTGGTACTGCAAAGGCTTCGTGAAAACAAGCTATATGCCAAACTGAAGAAATGCGAGTTCTGGCTTGAGGAAGTAGCATTCCTTGGGCACGTGGTGTCAAAACATGGAGTATCTGTCGACCCGGCGAAGATTGAAGCCATACAAAGTTGGGAGCAACCGAAGTCGGTAACCGAAGTACGTAGCTTTCTGGGCTTAGCTGGTTATTATCGGAGATTTGTGGAAGGATTTTCTCGAATCGCTACTCCGTTAACTCAGCTGACTCGGAAAGATACAAAATTCGTATGGAGTGAGGAATGCGAGAAGAGTTTCCAAGAACTCAAGAGGAGACTCATTTCGGCACCTGTTTTGACAATACCATCTGGTTCGGATGGATTTGTTATCTACAGCGATGCTTCAGGCAAAGGGTTAGGATGTGTTCTCATGCAACATGGGAAAGTCATAGCCTATGCCTCACGACAACTCAAAGAATATGAGAGGAATTATCCTACTCATGATTTGGAGTTGGCAGCAGTCGTTTTTGCGTTGAAGATCTGGAGACACTACCTGTATGGGGAGAAAGTGGAGATCTATACAGATCATAAAAGCCTCAAATATTTCTTCACCCAAAAGGAACTCAACATGCGGCAACGACGTTGGCTCGAGCTGTTGAAAGATTACGATCATACCATCCAATACCATCCTGGAAAAGCAAACGTAGTAGCTGACGCATTGAGTAGAAGATCATATGCGGGTACGAGTGCAATGTTTTTAACACAAAGGCCCATTTTGTATGACTTGCAAAGGATGGAGATAGAGATGAAGGCTCCAAGTACCCACATGATGATATCAAATATACGAGTAGAACCGACTTTAATCGATAAAGTTAAAGCTGCTCAAGCTACGGATATAGAGCTGATGCGTATGAAGAAGAAAGTGCAAGAAGGTGCTATTCCAGAAGCAAGAATCGATGAAGAAGGAATACTTCGAGTCAACTCCAGACTTTGTGTTCCTAACGATTTTGACTTGAAGCATAGAATAATGATGGAGGCACACAACACACCGTTTGCAATCCATCCTGGGAGTACCAAAATGTATCACGATCTTCGACATACATTTTGGTGGAGCAATATGAAAAGAGAGATCGCGGAGTTTATCTCGAGGTGTTTAACTTGTCAACGTGTAAAAGCGGAGCATCAAGTACCAAAGGGTCCATTGCAACCACTTGAGATTCCGAAATGGAAGTGGGAACACATTACTATGGATTTTGTTACAGGTCTTCCCAAGGTTTCTCAAGGCATAGATGCGATTTGGGTTATTGTTGATAGATTAACCAAGTCCGCTCATTTCTTGCCGATACGTGAGACTTATTCCCTTGAACGTCTTGCTAGTATGTACGTGAACGAGATTGTGAGATTGCATGGCATGCCAGTATCCATAGTTTCGGATCGTGACCCAAGATTCACTTCACGATTTTGGGTTAGCTTGCAGAAAGCTATGGGCACGGATTTACGATTCAGTTCAGCATACCATCCTCAAACGGACGGACAATCAGAGAGGACTATTCAAACTCTTGAAGATCTATTAAGACTTTGTGTCTTAGATCTCAAAGGGAGTTGGGATAAGTACCTACCATTGGTGGAATTCTCCTACAACAACAGTTATCAGGCGAGCATAGGTATGGCTCCATTTGAGGCGTTGTATGGAAGAAAATGTCGTTCTCCAGTATGCTGGGACGAGGTGGGTGAAGCAACATTGTTGGGACCAGAATTGGTACGCATTACTACAGAGAAGATCCAAACGATTCGACAACGTATACAAACGGCACAGGATCGACAAAAGAGTTATGCGGATCTTCATCGGAAGGACGTGGAATTTAATATTGGGGATCATGTATTGTTACGTGTTGCACCATGGAAGGGAGTTACAAGATTTGGGAAGAGAGGAAAGCTCAATCCAAGATTTGTTGGTCCATTTGAGATTCTTGAGCGAATAGGAAATGTGGCATATAGACTCGCATTACCTCCAAGCATGTCTCGTGTTCATAATGTTTTTCACATATCTATGCTTCGTAAATATGTTAAAGACCCGAACCACATTATTGAGTTAGAACCAGACGAGATAGCTGAAGATTTAACGTACGAGGAGGTACCTGTTAAGATCTTGGATAGGAAAGAGCATGTCCTACGCACGAAGGTTATACCACAAGTTAAGGTTTTGTGGAGAAACCATGCTATTGAAGAAATGACCTGGGAGTTGGAATCAGAAATGAAAGCGAGGTATCCTCACCTTTTTGAAACATCAGGTACGTACGTCAATTTCGAGGACGAAATTTCATAAGGAGGGGAGGTTGTAAGACCCCAACTTATTAATGAATAAAATCAAATTTTCTCTAAATATTATTGTGAATAATAAGGGGTTAATTTGATATAATACTTTGGTTATGGGTGAAATGTGCAAATTTTGCAAAATAAGCAAGTGGTTATAAAATATTTATTTTTGGTCGGTGAATATTCGGTTGGTCGTGGAATATTCTTGCTGTCGGGGAATATTCGTACGACGACGCAGCCTTGTGTGGGCCCCATAACGGAAAGCGATTGGATGAAGAAAACGACAAGTATAAGTTGTTTATAAATAACGGCGTAGTTGTTACCGTTAATACTGTTGGAATACCCGGTGGTTAAAATACAGTAGCACACGGTATTGCACCAATTATTGATTCTTACGTAAGAAGGCACTACTCAATAATTGTTACAGTGATTATTGTTCAATATTTTATTTTATTGATTCAATAATTGCTGCGTTGATATTTTATATTATTGTTGTTTCAATAATTGTTGCTGCACAGTATTTTCATTTATCAGATCAATAATTCATATTATTTGAATAATATTATTAGATAACATTATTGGCAATGTCTAGAAAGTTCTGTCTAAGGAGAGGTTTGGTCATCTAATTGCGCGCCAGTAAGGAGAAATCCTTATTGGAAAGCCCCCTCTTTCCTGGGAACGGCCTGGTTGTCATAAATGTGATTCTGTAATATTATTTGTGAATAATTAATTATTGATTCATATGATAAGGAAATATTTATTTTATGTGGATATAAATGAGGGATATATTTTTGTGGTTAAAAATGAAGGAGTTAATGTTGAGGTTTTTGTCAGTATTTTTGTCGGAATGGAGGTATTAAAAATCAGGGTTTTTGAGATATTTTGCGGGGGTTATAATTTTTAATCCGACCGTTGGATCGTGGTAATTTTTGGATATGTTATACATATATAAGTTGAGTATATGCCCACAAATTTTGAACCGTTAAAAATGAACGTATGATTTATTACGAATTTTACAAGATGACTGGTTCAGAAATTGTTGAATTTTCGGAGTTTATCATTTTGGTGGAAAATTCTAGAATTGGTGGGCCCCACTTGTGGTTGGTGAAGAAATGTGCTGAATTATATTTCAAATGTGGTAGGTGGGAATAGTAGCAGGTAAAGCCATCAGGTTGCAGGTCAAACCTACCAAAATTTTCCTATAAATAGAGGGCTAAGTTAGAATTGAAAATTACACCAGAAACAAGTTTTCTCTCTTTCTCTCTCTAGATTATTGAGTGTATTTTGTGAGTATTTAGATACTTTGAGAGTTTCTATTCATCAGAGCAAGTTTCTTTCAGCCTTATACCGGTATTCCGACCAGAAGTACTGATATTTTGAGGTAAGGGATATTATTTTCTTCTTAATGATATTATTTTCTTCAATATCATTATGCTGAAATATTGATATGAGTTTTTATCAAATTTGGAACTTTTTGTGTCGGGGGTTACTATTCACGTATACGGCACTATTCACGTATACGGCACTATTCACGAATACGGCACTATTCACCGAAAAATAAAATTTTCTCTTTTTGTCCAAGATGTCTATTATGGTTACTATCTTTGATTGTATCCATGTTTTGATCTTTATTTTTGAATTCTGCTTCACAATTGATTATTATGAAGTATTATTGATCTTGGATAAACTGTTATACGAATCCCTACTATTTGTCCTTCTGTCTCATTGGATTCGTTCTCTTTAAGATATTTTTCATCATCCTCAGTCCTAAATGATGATATTACTGAATATCTTTGGCCTGTAGTGCAAAGATGTATAATTACTTGATGAATATCTTTGGCCTGTAGTGCAAAGATGAACAGGTGTTGAGATGAACATGACCGACTGATGATACAAATGAATATCTTTGGCCTGTAGTGCAAAGATGAATATTTGGTTAAAGATGATTATTAATTGATGTTACAGGGATAAAATATTGATGATGGACTTTTAAATCTTAGAAGATAGTAGAATTCTTTCTCTACTTGACTCTTCTAATGGTTTGTTGTTTCCGCTGCAGTTGTTGATCTAAAACTTGTTGTCGATTATATTTTATCAGATTTTTCCCTGTTGAAGACTAACGATAATTTGTTGTATATTATCTTAGTCATAATATTCTTTACTGGGCTAGTTGAGCTCACCCTTTTCCTTTTTGTTCCATTTTTCTTCTCAGGAGGTGAGAACATAGCAGGATCTAGTCGGGGTATGGAGTGATGGTTCTAGAAAGATGTATTAGCAGTCCTCACTATTTCTGTAAAATAGTGTTTGAATAATTATAATGAGGATTTATTTGAGTGTGGATATTGTCTAGAAGACAATATTTGTATTTAAACTCACAGTATGTGTTGTCGTATTTTGCACGACAATTGTATTATTGAAGTTGTAGTTTGCTTTCTGTACCATGTATTTGGCGACTCAGAATGGGTGTTGTATACCTATTCTGGGGGCGTCACGTCCACCAACTGAGCCCTATTTACAACATCTGAATACAAACATAGTTTATGAGAAACAAGATGTTGACGTATCTCCGGCTTCAAACCTCTTAAAAACATCCGCGTCATTCTTTCTTCATTATCCACCAGGTGGGACGCAAACCGGGATAACTCCGCAAATTTTGCCTCGTACTGCGACACGGTCATATTATTCTGCTCCAATTTGATGAACTCCACCTCCTTCATGTGACGAATACTCTCGGGAAAGTATTTGTCGTTAAACAGCTCTTGGAACTTCTCCCAGGACATCTTCAGTGCGGCAGGTTGAGTACGCTTTATCGATTCCCACCAATAATCTGCCTCTCCTCGCAACATAAAGGCGGCAAAGGGAACCTTTTGCTCCTCGGAGCAACCCAAGACATCAAATATCTTGGTGATCTGCTTTATCCATGTTTCAGCTACAAGTGGTTTGGGTTCTCCCTTAAACTCCGGTGGTCCCAGCTCCTTAAACTGTTTAGCGGTGACCGCCAGAGAGTTTCCAGTATTTCCACCTACGTTGTGGACAGGAGCCGCTTTCACCTGTTGTTGCATGAATTGCATAAAGCCTCTGAACATTTGATCATTCATCATTTGGTCAGTGTTGTTGTTTGCATGAGGATTGACACCTTCCTGATGCACATTATCCTGATTATTGATATGTGGTGAATCAACAGTCGTCTGTGCTCCATTGCTATTCTCAACGTTCTCAGATGCCATTTTCAGATACTGCCACAAAATAAAAATTAATTGATATGTCATATATTATCCTTATATTATGACCGACCAATTAAATACCATGCAAATAAACTTAGGTATGTCATACTAGCGAAGGAATTTCCCGTCTCTCCCCTCCTAGTTCTATTCTCACATCTTAGCCAGGGATCATATCCCTAAGCTTTGATACCAACTGTGACGCCCCCAAAATTAGGTATACATCACCCATCTTGGGTCGTCAGATACATAGTACAGAATACAAATACAACTGATTAATACAACTGTCGTGTACAATACGACAAAACATAAACTGTGAGTTTGAATACAAATATTATCTTCTAGAGAGTATTCATACTCAAAAGGAGTCCTCATTACATTTATTAACACACCATTACATAGAATAGTGAGGACTACTAACTAATACTATCATTCGGACCATCACTCCGTTCCCCGACTTGCCCCAGCTACGTTCTCATTTCCTGAAGAGAACAGTGAAAGAAAGGGTGAGCTCAACTAGCCCAGTAAGAAATATTATGACTAAGATAATGCAGAATAAATTATCATTAGCCTTCAACAATGTTAAACTGATAAAATATAATAGACATCAAGTTTAACTGCAGCGGAACAAGCAATCCATTAAAAGAGTCAAGTAGAAAATAAACTCTACTATCTTTTATGATTTAAAAAGTTTTTCAACACTGTAATCGCTGAGACTCAGCTTAATAAAATAATCCACATCATCGAATCACCCCTGCACTACGGCCAAGGATATTCGTGTATTCATTAATGGTCATGATCATGCCAACAACTGTCCATCAATGCACTACGGGCCAATGAGGACTTTTACCACATCATTTGTAACATTACGGTCATGATTATACCGAATAATCTCTGGTCATAATCATACCAAGTCCATCTATGCACTACAGGCCACAGATGACTTTCAACATTTTATAAACATGAGGATGATGACAATGATATAAGAATTCAATAAAACAAGTTCAAGAATTAATTTATCCAGGAATTAACAACGTCCAAATTGTCAACATGATACTGCATTGTGGAGTAAAATTCAAGAATGCTTAGAAGAATATTTTCTTGAAAAGATACTGGATGAAACGCAACTATCAAGGATATTCCACAACTTTCATGGAGTATAGAAGTCAAAACTTAACCAACTGAGTACAATAAAGAATGGAATAACAAAAGAAATCACCATGCATGCGATAGACCGCACAGACAGGTTATTCCAATCGAATAATAAATAATGGAACCAGGTCCGGCGTAAACGCACAGACAGGATGTTCCAACAGAATAATAAACGGAACCAGGTCCGGTGTAAAACACACAGACAGGATGTTCCAACAGAATAATAGAAGAATGTCACCAAGTATAGGGTAGACCGCGTATACTGGTTATTCCAACAGAATAATAACAAATGGAATAACAGAAGTTCTCTTCATGAATATAAAAGAAATAATATTCCCTACCTTAAAAGAACTGGATATTGGAAAAGTGATGTAGCAGAATACTTTTATTCTCTCTCTCTTATTCTCTCTATACTTTCTCTCTCTATAGCTTGAATGAATTCGTGAAAAATAATGAAGCCCTAGGCCTCTATTTATAGAAAAACTGAGGGTGGCTCTTGGTCTTAACGAAGGGTCAAATGACTCTTGGTCTTAACGAAGGGTCAAATGACTCTTGGTAATATTGAAGGGATAACTACTATTGACGAAAGTAATTACTATTGACCAAGGTAAATACTATTGACGAAGGTAATTACTATTGACCAAGGTAAATACTATTGACCAAGGTAAATACTATTGACGAAGGTAATTACTATTGACCAAGGTAATTACTATTGACGACGGTAATTACTATTGACGACGGTAATTACTATTGACGAAGAGACTCTTAGATGATGACATATGGCCCCCCATAAAATAACCAAACTTACCACAACGTCTCAATTATTGATTTAATAATATAACATATTATACAGACGATACTATGACAATAATTTATGAGATATGATGCAGCAATTACTATAGCAATAATTGAGTATAGCTGAGTGACTTCTCACGTAAGCATCAATAATCAATACCGTGTGCTACTATGCAACCACGCGTATTACTGTACTTTTACTACCGAGTAGTTCAACAGTTTTAACGGTTTTAACGGTTTTAACGGTAACACTTCAGCCGTTATTTAAAATATTTTTGTCGTTTTCTCAATCCGACAATAATTCCGTTGTGGGGTCCACCAATGATTGTGCCGTCGTACGAATATTTCCCGACAAAAAGAATATTCTCCGACCAAACGAATATTTTATAACAACTTGCTTACTTTGCAAAATTTATAAATATTACCCACAACTATAACATTATATCAAATTAACTCCATAATATTCAAAAATGATATTTATAGAAAATTCATCTTTATTTATAAAAGTTGGGGTCTTACAATTAAACCCTAACCTGTAAATTGAAGGTAATTAACTATAGAGGAAGAAGAAGACTGTCAAACTTGTCGCCAGCACCACCACACCTAACCCCAGTCGCCGCCGCCACCAATCTTGAAGTCACCGCCGACAAGGAAAAGAAGAATAAGGGTTGCTGGTAAGGAAAAGAAGAAGAAGTGTAAGACCCCAACTTATTAATGAATAAAATCAAATTTTCTCTAAATATTATTGTGAATAATAAGGGGTTAATTTGATATAATACTTTGGTTATGGGTGAAATGTGCAAATTTTGCAAAATAAGCAAGTGGTTATAAAATATTCATTTTGTCGGGGAATATTCGTTTGGTCGTGGAATATTCTTACTGTCGGGGAATATTCGTACGACGGCGCAGCCTTGTGTGGGCCCCATAACGGAAAACGATTGGATGAAGAAAACGACAAGTATAAGTTGTTTATAAATAACGGCGTAGTTGTTACCGTTAATACTGTTAGAATACCCGGTGGTTAAAATACAGTAGCACACGGTATTGCACCAATTATTGATTCTTACGAAGGAAGGCACTACTCAATAATTGTTACAGTAGTTATTGTTCAATATTTTATTTTATTGATTCAATAATTGCTGCGTTGATATTTTATATTATTGTTGTTTCAATAATTGCTGCTGCACAGTATTTTCTATTATCAGATCAATAATTCATATTATTTGAATAATATTATTAGATAACATTATTGACAATTTCTAGAAAGTTCTGTCTAATGAGAGGTTTGGTCATCTAATTGCGCGCCAGTAAGGAGAAATCCTTATTGGAAAGCCCCCTCTTTCCTGGGAACGGCCTGGTTGTCATAAATGTGATTCTGTAATATTATTTGTGAATAACTATTTATTGATTCATATGACGATGAAATATTTATTTTATGTGGATATAAATGAGGGATATATTTTTGTGGTTAAAAATGATTGAGTTAATGTTGAGATTTTTATCAGTATTTTTGTCGGAATGGAGGTATTAAAAATCAGGGTTTTTGAGATATTTTGCGGGGGTTATAACTTTTAATCCGACTGTTGGATCGTGGTAATTTTTGGATATGTTATACATATATAAGTTAAGTATATGTCCACAAATTTTGAACCGTTAAAAATGAGCGTATGATTTATTATGAATTTTACGAGATGACTGGTTCTGAAATTGTTGAATTTTCGAAGTTTATCATTTTGATGGAAAATTCTAGAATTGGTGGGCCCCACTCTTGGTTGGTGAAAAAATGTGTTGAATTATATTTCAAATGTGGTGGGTGGGAATAGTAGCAGGTAAAGCCATCAGGTTGCAGGTCAAGCCTACTAAAATTTTCCTATAAATAGAGGGCTAAGTTAGAATTAAAAATCACACCTGAAACAAGTTTTCTCTCTTTCTCTCTCTAGATTATTGAGTGTATTTTGTGAGTATTTAGATACTTTGAGAGTTTCTATTCATTAGTGCAAGTTTCTTTCAGCCTTATACCGGTATTCCGACCAGAAGTACTGATATTTTGAGGTAAGGGATATTATTTTCTTCTTAAATGATATTATTTTCTTCAATATCATTATGCTGAAATATTGATACGAGTTTTTATCAAATTTAGAACTTTTTGTGTCGGGGTTACTATTCACGTATACGACACTATTCACGTATACGGTACTATTCACGAATACGACACTATTCACCGAAAAATAAAATTTTTCCTTTTTGTCCAAGATGTCTATTATGGTTACTATCTTTGATTGTATCCATGTTTTGATCTTTATTTTTGAATTCTGCTTCACAATTGATTATTATGAAGTATTATTGATCTTGGATAAACTGTTATACGAATCCCTAATATTTGTCCTTCTGTCTCACTGGATTCGTTCTCTTTAAGATATTATTCATCATCCTCAGTCCTAAATGATGATATTACTGAATATCTTTGGCCTGTAGTGCAAAGATGTATAATTACTTGATGAATATCTTTAGCCTGTAGTGCAAAGATGAACAGGTGTTGAGATGAACATGACTGACAGGTGATACAAATGAATATCTTTGGCCTGTAGTGCAAAGATGAATATTTGGATAAAAATGATTATTAATTGATGTTACAGGGATAAAATATTGATGATGAACTTTTAAATCTTAGAAGATAGTAGAATTCTTTCTCTACTTGACTCTTCTAATGGTTTGCTGTTTCCGCTGCAGTTGTTGATCTAAAACTTGTTGTCGATTATATTCTATCAGATTTTTTTCCTGTTGAAGACTAACGATAATTTGTTGTATATTATCTTAGTCATAATAATCTTTACTAGGCTAGTTGAGCTCACCCTTTTCTTTTTTTGTTCCATTTTTCTTCTCAGGAGGTGAGAACATAGCAGGATCTAGTCGGGGTATGGAGTGATGGTTCTAGAAAGATGTTTTAATAGTCCTCACTATTTCTGTAAAATAGTGTTTGAATAATTATAATGAAGACTTATTTGAGTGTGGATATTGTCTAGAAGACAATATTTGTATTTAAACTCACAGTATGTGTTGTCGTATTTTGCACGACAATTGTATTATTAAAGTTGTAGTTTGCTTTCTGTACCATGTATTTGGCGACTCAGAATGAGTGTTGTATACCTATTTTGGGGGCGTCACAGTTGATATCAGAGCTTAGGGATATGATCCCTGGCTGAGATGTGAGACAAGAACTAGGAGGGGAGAGACGGGGAATTCCTTCGCTAGTATGACCTGACAAAATTTATTTGGTGTTTATTTGGTCGGTCAGAGTACAAGGATAATATATGACATGAGTATTAACCCTTGTTTTATGGTAGTATTTAAGAATGGTAGCTGATAACGTTAATAATGGAGTAAATCAGACCGTGGAGACACCTTTGATCACCACCCAGGGGAACATGCAACAGGAAGACAATATTCCTCTTGTAAACAACGTTACCGAGCAAACGATGAATGATGGAATGTTTAGGAGCTTTTTGCAGTTTATGCAAAATCAGACGAGGGAGACTCGTGTGCAGAATACGGGTGGAAATGATAACAACGCGTGGTTTGTCACAGCTAAGCAGTTCAAAGAATTGGGACCACCAGAATTTAAGGGAAAGCCGGATCCGATCATGGCGGAAACGTGGGTCAAGCAAATTACCAAGATATTCGATGTCTTGGGATGCACGGAGGAACAGAAGGTTCCATTCTCCACATTTATGTTCCACGGTGAGGCAAACTACTGGTGAGAGTCTGTGAAGCGTACCCAGCCTGACGCACTCAATATTTCCTGGGAAACATTTCAAAAACTGTTCAATGACAAGTACTTTCCTGAAAGTATTCGTCATATGAAGGAGGTGGAGTTTATCAGACTGGAACAAAACAACATGACGGTGTCCCAGTACGAGACGAAGTTTGCAGAGTTATCCAGGTTTGCACCTCATTTGGTCAAAAATGAGGAACGAATGACAATGATGTTTCTGAGAGGTTTAAAACCCGAGATTCGGCAATATCTTATCTCTCATAAATTTTCTTTATATTCAGATGTTGTAAACAGGGCTCAATTATTAGAGTGAGATAATGAGTATGTTCAATCGAGGGACCACAACCAGGGTCACACTGGTGACAGCAGTTATCGGAGCGATGAGAACCAGCGAGGAGGGAAAAATACAGACAAAAGTGGTAACCACTCGGGTGGTCATCGTGGCCATAATAATAGGAGAGGTGAGTCAAGTGGAAATTTCAAGAAGAGAAGATTTAACGATGACAAGAAGACGTCGACAGCAGCACCAGCACCAGGAATAAATTTTAGGGGAGGAGAACGACCGCCAATTAGATGTTACAGATGCGGAGAGGAGGGACATATAAGTCCAAATTGCCCACAACAGTTCAAGGTATGTTATAATTGTGGAAAGGAAGGACATATCGCTCGAGATTGTACTATAGCGAAACCAAGTCTAGCTGGGACGGTGACACCAAAGGTGGATACGGACAAAATAAAGTCGACGGTTTCTGGAAGAGCGTTTGTCGTGACTGGCCAAAACGCGAGGAACCCGAACGAAGGTATAACGGGTTAGTTAATTATAGATTCTTGCGAAGTTTATACCTTATTAGATACCGGTTCTACCCATTCTTTTATCTCTCCTGCTTGTACTCAGCGTTTAAACTTGACTCCGGAGAAATTGACCTTTGACTTATCTGTTGAAACTCCGTTGGGTGAAACCTTTGTTACATCTACAGTTTATAAATCTTGCTTAATCCAAGTTGGCACAATCACATTACCTGTTGATCTTATCTCTTTAAAGATACTTGCTTTTGATGTGATTTTAAGAATTGATTGGTTAACTACTCATCATGCCAAAATTGAATGCTTTCGTAAGGTTGTTAGTTTTCATATTCCTAAGCAACCTGTTATTCAAATTCAAGCAACCAAACCATTGAAGTCAAACTCTTTCATATCAAGCCGTAAAGTCATTCGTTTATTGAAAAACGGATGTCAAGCTTTCTTAGCTATGTTATGGACTTAAACAAAAATACGTCAGATTTAAATGATATTTCTATTGTTAGTAAATCCCTGACGTATTTCCTGAAGAATTTCTTGGCCTACGCGTGATATTGAATTTTGTATCATCTTTGAATCTGGTACAAAACTCACTTCTAAAATCTCATATCGAATGGCTCCTATTGAACTTCAGGAGTTAAAAACCTAACTGTAGAAGTTTGTACCCGAGCCTTTATCTGGTGACTTCCTTTGTGGAATGCACTGAATCCAGACTCTCCGTAGGGGACGCCATATTCGTGCGGTAGTAAACTGATAGGTGTCATTGTGACGTGCTATCCAAGATTGGGATATGAGTCAAAGTTGAGAGCAACCTAAGTCAGTAATCGAAATACATAGCTTTCTGGGCTTAGCTGGTTATTATCGGAGATTTGTGGAAGGATTTTCTAGAATCGCTACTCCGTTAACTCAGCTGACTCGGAAGGATACAAAATTCAGTTGGAGTGAGGAATGTGAGAAGAGTTTCCAAGAACTCAAGAGGAGACTCATTTCGGCACCTGTTCTGACAACACCATCTGGTTCGGATGGATTTGTTATCTACAACGATGCTTCAGGCAAAGGGTTAGGATGTGTTCTCATGCAACATGGGAAAGTCATAGCCTATGCCTCACGACAACTCAAAGAATATGAGAGAAATTATCCTACTCATGATTTGGAGTTGGCAGCAGTCATTTTTGCGTTGAAGATCTGGAGACACTACCTGTATGGGGAGAAAGTGGAGATCTATACAGATCATAAAATCCTCAAATATTTCTTCACCCAAAAGGAACTCAACATGCGGCACCGACGTTGGCTCGAGCTGTTGAAAGATTACGATCATACCATCCAATATCATCCTGGAAAAACAAACGTAGTAGCTGACGCATTGAGTAGAAGATCATATGCGGGTACGAGTGCAATGTTGTTAACACAAAGGCCCATTTTGTATGACTTGCAAAGGATGGAGATAGAGATGAAGGCTCCAAGTACCCACATGATGATATCAAATATACAAGTAGAACCGATTTTAATCGATAAAGTTAAAGCTGCTCAAGCTACGGACATGGAGCTGATGCGTATGAAGAAGAAAGTGCAAGAAGGTGCTATTCCAGAAGCAAGAATCGATGAAGAAGGAATACTTCGAGTGAACTCCAAACTTTGTGTTCCTAACGATTTTGACTTGAAGCATAGAATAATGATGGAGGCACACAACACACCGTTTGCAATCCATCCTGGGAGTACCAAAATGTATCACGATCTTCGACATACATTTTGGTGGAGCAATATGAAAAGAGAGATCGCGGAGTTTATCTCGAGATGTTTAACTTGTCAACGTGTAAAAGCGGAGCATCAAGTACCAAAGGGTCCATTGCAACCACTTGAGATTCTGAAATGGAAGTGGGAACACATTACTATGGATTTTGTTACGGGTCTTCCCAAGGTTTCTCAAGGCATAGATGCGATTTGGGTTATTGTTGATAGATTAACCAAGTCCGCTCATTTCTTGCCGATACGTGAGACTTATTCCCTTGAACGTCTTGCTAGTATGTACGTGAACGAGATTGTAAGATTGCATGGCATGCCAGTATCCATAGTTTCGGATCGTGACCCAAGATTCACTTAACAATTTTGGGTTAGCTTGCAGAAAGCTATGGGCACGAATTTACGATTCAGTTCGGCATACCATCCTCAAACGGACGGACAATCAGAGAGGACTATTCAAACTCTTGAAGATCTATTAAGACTTTGTGTCCTAGATCTCAAAGGGAGTTGGGATAAGTACCTACCATTGGTGGAATTCTCCTACAACAACAGTTATCAGGCGAGCATAGGTGTGACTCCATTTGAGGCGTTGTATGGAAGAAAATGTCGTTCTCCAGTATGCTGGGACGAGGTGGGTGAAGCAACATTGTTGGGACCAGAGTTGGTACGCATTACTACAGAGAAGATCCAAACGATTCGACAACGTATACAAACGGCACAGGATCGACAAAAGAGTTATGCGGATCTTCATCGGAAGGACGTGGAATTTAATATTGGGGATCATGTATTATTACGTGTTACACCATGGAAGGGAGTTACAAGATTTGGGAAGAGAGAAAAGCTCAATCCAAGATTTGTTGGTCCATTTGAGATTCTTGAGCGAATAGGAAATGTGGCATATAGACTCGCATTACCTCCAAGCATGTCTCGTGCTCATAATGTTTTTCACATATCTATGCTTCGTAAATATGTTAAAGACCCAAACCACATTATTGAGTTAGAACCAGACGAGATAGCTGAAGATTTAACGTACGAGGAGGTACCTGTTAAGATCTTGGATAGAAAAGAGCATGTCCTACGCACGAAGGTTATACCACAAGTTAAGGTTTTGTGGAGAAACCATGCTATTGAAGAAATGACCTGGGAGTTGGAATCAGAAATGAAAGCGAGGTATCCTCACCTTTTTAAAACATCAGGTATGTACGTCAATTTCGAGGATGAAATTTCATAAGGAGGGGAGGTTGTAAGACCCCAACTTATTAATGAATAAAATCAAATTTTCTCTAAATATTATTGTGAATAATAAGGGGTTAATTTGATATAATACTTTGGTTATGGGTGAAATGTGCAAATTTTGTAAAATAAGCAAGTGGTTATAAAATATTCATTTTGTCGGGGAATATTCGTTTGGTCGTGGAATATTCTTACTGTCGGGGAATATTCGTACGACGGCGCAGCCTTGTGTGGGCCCCATAACGGAAAGCGATTGGATGAAGAAAACGACAAGTATAAGTTGTTTATAAATAACGGCGTAGTTGTTACCGTTAATACTGTTGGAATACCCGGTGGTTAAAATACAGTAGCACACGGTATTGTACCAATTATTAATTCTTACGAAGGAAGGCACTACTCAATAATTGTTACAGTAGTTATTGTTCAATATTTTATTTTATTGATTCAATAATTGCTGCGTTGATATTTTATATTATTGTTGTTTCAATAATTGCTGCTGCACAGTATTTTCTATTATCAGATCAATAATTCATATTATTTGAATAATATTATTAGATAACATTATTGACAATTTCTAGAAAGTTCTGTCTAAGGAGAGGTTTGGTCATCTAATTGCGCGCCAGTAAGGAGAAATCCTTATTGGAAAGCCCCCTCTTTCCTGGGAACGGCCTGGTTGTCATAAATGTGATTCTGTAATATTATTTGTGAATAACTATTTATTGATTCATATGACGAGGAAATATTTATTTTATGTGGATATAAATGAGGGATATATTTTTGTGGTTAAAAATGAAGGAGTTAATGTTGAGATTTTTATCAGTATTTTTGTCGGAATGGAGGTATTAAAAATCAGGGTTTTTGAGATATTTTGCGGGGGTTATAACTTTTAATCCGACCGTTGGATCGTGGTAATTTTTGGATATGTTATACATATATAAGTTAAGTATATGTCCACAAATTTTGAACCTTTAAAAATGAACGTATGATTTATTATGAATTTTACGAGATGACTGGTTCTGAAATTGTTGAATTTTCGAAGTTTATCATTTTGATGGAAAATTCTAGAATTGGTGGGCCCCACTCTTGGTTGGTGAAGAAATGTGCTGAATTATATTTCAAATGTGGTGGGTGGGAATAGTAGCAGGTAAATCCATCAGGTTGCAGGTCAAACCTACTAAAATTTTCCTATAAATAGAGGGCTAAGTTAGAATTGAAAATCACACCTGAAACAAGTTTTCTCTCTTTTTCTCTCTAGATTATTGAGTGTATTTTGTGAGTATTTAGATACTTTGAGAGTTTCTATTCATTAGTGTAAGTTTCTTTCAGCCTTATACCGGTATTCCGACCAGAAGTACTGATATTTTGAGGTAAGAGATATTATTTTCTTCTTAAATGATATTATTTTCTTCAATATCATTATGCTGAAATATTGATATGAGTTTTTATCAAATTTAGAACTTTTTGTGTCGGGGTTACTATTCACGTATACGGCACTATTCACGTATACGGTACTATTCACGAATACGGTACTATTCACCGAAAAATAAAAATTTTTCCTTTTTGTCCAAGATGTCTATTATGGTTACTATCTTTGATTGTATCCATGTTTTGATCTTTATTTTTGAATTCTGCTTCACAATTAATTATTATGAAGTATTA
The DNA here is from genome assembly GCA_016801055.1 of Panax notoginseng. Taxonomy (NCBI): domain Eukaryota; kingdom Viridiplantae; phylum Streptophyta; class Magnoliopsida; order Apiales; family Araliaceae; genus Panax; species Panax notoginseng. The sequence goes on along the minus strand of CM029019.1, from coordinate 190,433,567 downwards.
TTGATCTTGGATAAACTGTTATACGAATCCCTAATATTTGTCCTTCTGTCTCACTGGATTCGTTCTCTTTAAGATATTATTCATCATCCTCAGTCCTAAATGATGATATTACTGAATATCTTTGGCCTGTAGTGCAAAGATGAACAGGTATTGAGATGAACATGACTGACAGGTGATACAAATGAATATCTTTGGCCTGTAGTGCAAAGATGAATATTTGGATAAAAATAATTATTAATTGATGTTACAGGGATAAGATATTGATGATGGACTTTTAAATCTTAGAAGATAGTAGAATTCTTTCTCTACTTGACTCTTCTAATGGTTTGTTGTTTTCGCTGCAGTTGTTGATCTAAAACTTGTTGTCGATTATATTCTATCAGATTTTTCTCTGTTGAAGACTAACGATAATTTGTTGTATATTATCTTAGTCATAATATTCTTTACTGGGCTAGTTGAGCTCACCCTTTTCTTTTTTGTTCCATTTTTCTTCTCAGGAGGTGAGAACATAGCAGGATCTAGTCGGGGTATGGAGTGATGGTTCTAGAAAGATGTTTTAACAGTCCTCACTATTTCTGTAAAATAGTGTTTGAATAATTGTAATGAGGACTTATTTGAGTGTGGATATTGTCTAGAAGACAATATTTGTATTTAAACTCACAGTATGTGTTGTCGTATTTTGCACGATAATTGTATTATTAAAGTTGTAGTTTGCTTTCTGTACCATGTATTTGGCGACTCAGAATGGGTGTTGTATACCTATTTTGGGGGCGTCACAAGAAGGGCCGCTGCTGCTAAGAGAGAGGAAAAGAATGAAAAGAGATTAGGCTGCTGGTGCATCTGATATAAAAGAAGAGCATAAGTTCGACGGAATTCCGTCGAATTTATTTCCGTCGCTTTTGTCCTATTCTTGACGAACTATTCAGTCGACTATATCACATATTCCGTCGACCTTAAAACTCGCACTAGCGGGAAAGCTAGGCGCCAAGGAAATGGCTTAATTCTGACAGATGTCCGTCGACCTTAGTCTAACCTCGACGGAATTAATATCGCGTAATATTCCGTCGAAATTATATTAAAGTCGACGGAATGTATTCGGTCGGAATTAATTCTGTCGGAAATAAGCCCTTTTTTATAGTGTAAATTACATTCGACTAATCTAATGCATTCTTGAATAAGGGCAACAGCAGTGGTAGGATGGTTGTCATGAGTTCTTCTATTGCATTTAGTCCAAATTTTGTATATCATAGTAGTCAAACAAAGTTTTACAATTCTAGAAGACATACAATCCATCCGGGTGTATTGGATATACATGACATGAGTAGCTAATACCAATTAGGAGGCACACCAAACCAAATCATGAAAGTTCAAAACAGATCAGAACATAATTTTTGAAAAGTTGCAATCAAAATATAGGTGCTATAAAATTAAACTTAAAATATCCTAATAATTTTAAGTAAAAGTTTGATATTAATGAATGAACTCAATTATGTACTTCTGTAATAATAGTAATATTTAATATAAATATATAAAGTCAGAATTAGAAAACAAAATTAAAGTCGACGGAATGTATTCGATCGGAATTAATTCTGTCGGAAATAAGTCCTTTTTTATAGTGTAAATTACATTCGACTAATCTAATGCATTCTTGAATAAGGGCAACAGCAGTGGTAGGATGGTTGTCATGAGTTCTTCTATTGCATTTAGTCCAAATTTTGTATATCATAGTAGTCAAACAAAGTTTTACAATTCTAGAAGACATACAATCCATCCGGGTGTATTGGATATACATGAGTAGCTAATCCCAATTAGGAGGCACACCAAACCAAATCATGAAAGTTCAAAACAGATCACAACATAATTTTTGAAAAGTTGCAATCAAAATATAGGTGCTATAAAATTAAACTTAAAATATTCTAATAATTTTAAGTAAAAGTTTGATATTAATGAATGAACTCAATTATGTACTTCTGTAATAATAGTAATATTTAATATAAATATATAAAGTCAGAATTAGAAAACAAAATTAAAGTCAGATTCTGGAAATTATGAAATAGATAAATCCGAGTCCTTTGAATTCACAAAATCTCCTTAAAGCAAATTTATTCCCTCATTGGTGCTAAGGATTAATTGAATAATTGCTTCCCAAGATAAAACGGATTTTCAGTTCTTAATTAGAAGCACTTCACAATTAAGAACATTTCGAACGCAATTCTATGTTATGTACTGAACCGAACTAATAGTAATGATGCATGCATGTAGAAAAAACTGGAAAAAGAATGAAAATCTTACTGCATAGTGTTTGTCTGTCAAACTTGCAGGGAATGGGAATACTGCAACGGGAAGGAGCAGAGAAGAAACAGAAATGGTAAAAAATATTTGCAGAACGGGAAAATTAATTGTTTCTTCTTTTAGCGCCCACATGGATTATTTATAGAAATAATTCCGCGGTTTATTACCGTTGGCGCATATAACCGTTGGTAAAACTACGTAGTATCATGATAATCACTTTTTACAAAATCTGATAAAAATATTTTGTCCAAAAAATATATATCACGACCCACCCGCTCGTCCAACCGGACGGCGGCGATGGCGCGCGCGTGTGGGTTCGAACTAAGCCTTGGCTAGGTCCTCTCCCTTCCACAAAAGTGGGGTGCCCTTGGGGCCCTTCCCATTGAGCAAACATCTCATATATAAAATCTTCATTTTTCCCTCTAATGCCCTATGTGAGACTTTTACAATTTTTAACATTTCAAGCAGGTGACTTTGGAGTCAATTTTATCATTCAATTCTTAATGGATTTGAATACATAAATATACCACGTTATACTCCTCGCGGAGGAGAACGCATTGGTGTAAAAATCCGACATTTTGGGAATGTGGGTCCCTCATTAAATTGAGCCTCAAAATGCTCTAATATTTAATGTTTCAAACCCATTTCCAACAAATTATTCAAAATAGACTACCGTGGGAATGAAACAAGTAATAACTATAAGACAAATGTTGTCTTGACTCTTTATAGCAGAAAGGAAGAAGGGCAATACATATAACTAATTTATTTGGTCAGTCAACAAACTAGCTAAAAACAAGAGACAAAACAGACTAAACAATTACATACACATGGTGCGGTTTCGGTTTTATGCGTGCAATTTTGGTAGTAATCAAATCGAAACCGTAAATTTGGTTTTTCAACCCACCTAAAACCGCCACATACGCCTGAACCGTTGGTGCGGTTTGTGCGATTTTTGGTGCAGTTTCGGTTTCAATTTGGTTTTAAGAGGGAGTATGAAAAAAGACTAAAATATTCAAATGGGTCTGATTTCAGGACATATATTACAAATTTATGATATATTATAAGGAAGCTTTTTATTTTTTGACATTAGATTAGAATATAAGTGAAAAGTTTGATTTTCTCAAAACTTTGGAAATCTTGCTTGTGTTCAACTTCATATAGGGAAGTTTTTTTTTCCCTAACTTTATGCATGCATTCTTATTTGTCCTTGGAATCTTAAACTAGTCAATTCGATAATTCTATTATCTGACAAATAAATCCCATAAAAGATTTACTTTCTTTCCATTTTGCAGGCTTTAAAACTGACTTGGATCTTTCTTTTTGCTTATATATATATATATATATATATGTATATATATATATATATATGTATGTGTGTGTGAGAGAGAGAGAGAGAGAGACCACTTAAATATTCTGATGATTTTTTGTTTATATTAAACTTCAAATAGTAAATTTCATTCTTATGTAAAATTTATTAGTAAAACTTATATATGCTGTCAAATGCAAACCTAAAAAAGAAATTAAAGAGAAAAAAGAAATAATTAAGACTAATTTCCAGGTGGAGCTGTGAAAACTTCAATCACTGCGATGTCTTCTTTAGTACATAAAACTCTGTGAATCAGAGAAATATATTCTGTCTTCAGAATTTTAAATTAATTCCATTTTAGGATAGTCATCACTGCCTCTTAATTTACCATTTTAGCAAGTTTAGTTATGATCTATTAATAGGTTTATATATATACGGTCAGGATCAAAAGCATTCTCTTTAAATAGCATTCTTCTTTAAATAACATTCTTTTATTAAAACGACGTCGTTTTGGAGAGACGCGGTGATATTTTTATAAATACGCGGTGACATTATATTTACAAAAATGTCACCGCGTCCCTCCAAAACGACGTCGTTTTAATAAAAGAATGCTATTTAAAAAGGATTATTATTTAAGAAGAATGCTCTTGATCCTTACCGTATATATATATTATTGTTTAACAATTTGAAGAAAAAGTCTTGTTTTTTCTTTTGGCAAATTAGTTGTTGAAGGAATGTGAAGTGTCACCAGTATAGAACATTCTCTCTTGATTAATACGCAAACATTCTCCGGTGAAAAAGGAATATATAAACTAATGGGGCAAGAATATGGGGACAAAATGAGACCCCACCAAATATCTAATCATGCCTCAGCCTACCATCATTAAATTTAGAAGACTTTTGACATTGATTAACATGCCATGATTGTTGCATGGAATTCTGCATATATGATTCATCTTCCTCCCATTCTTTTTTCTCTTCATGTTTTTTTCATCTTTTTTTCTGTCTTTCTGAAAGCCTTACTCATTGCAAGTTTGAATATTGAAGGGGAAATCATGAGGCTGTCGGATCCGTAGCTAAAGTTCTTTTTCATACTATTACAGAATGTTTTTGGAGCCATTAATTAATTTGGCGTAATTTTTAATATATACTAATTAAAATTTCTCAAAAAGTATTGGAGAATTATTGAGAAAACTCCTCCGATTAAAACTGTCACTGATAAATTAAATAAAAAACCCCCCAATAAATAATAACAACAATAGAAAATAATAGTACAAAAAAATTAATCAAACACAAGACACTAAATCTTATCAGGAAACCCTCTAAAACTAAGAGGTAAAAATCATGGACCGAGCTCCGAATAATTTCACTATAATCAATTGTAAGTACAAATAGTTCTTCTAAATTTTTTAACTAAAAACTTGAAATATCACGAAATTGAAAAAATACAAGAATAATTACGATACTCACGAACAACATAACTCTCAATTTTCCCGCCGGTATAACCTCTTGTATTCTATTGCGGTCGAAAATCACAAGCACTCACTGATCATTTGTCGATTTCTTATTTCTGGTAGCCTTATTCACGCCACCTCTCATATATATATATATATATATATATATATATATATATATATATATATATATATATATATATATATACTTCCTGTTCTTAATTGGATTTGGAAGATCATAATTACCAAACTTCCTTGATGAAAGGATATACATCATTTTCCTATTTGTCCCCACAATGATGCATACTCAATTAACTAATTGATTCCACAATTGTTTTGGAAAAATCAATCAGCTGTAAATAACTTGGTGACCAATTAAAACCCTTCCAATTTTAATTGAATAATCTAGTGGGGTTGGACCCCACAAACCCAACAAGAATACTAGAATTTTAATAAGTCATGCAAATTTAAGAGAAGTTAGTGTTACCATATTTCCCATGAATCCAACACTAGATGAATTTAAAAAGTGTCGAGCGATTGTTAGGAGAGAACCGGAGAGCCGCGTGTTGCTTACACATGCACAAGACACTAACACATATTTGGAACCTATGTGAGACTCCAACTCACTTATGATATCCTAACAATCTCTTCCTTACGTACAAGTGAGTTCATCAGATTAAGAGCGTGTTCTTTTGAATAGGTTGTCCAAAATTATTTTTCGAACAATGAGATCGTGTATCTTTTGAAGAGACTCACCAGCCCGGGATCAATCTTTCGTACATAACTCTGATAGTAGTTGGTTCCTAGGGGAGAACTGGGGAGTATGCGTGTCACATGTGCATACACAAGACACTAACATACATGTTTGGAACCTAACTTAACCCAAAAGTTTAATCTATTAATTAGGTTTTGGACCCATTCATGTATATTAATTTTTCATAGTTTCATTATTTCTCCGAACTCATTTGTGAGATTCTAACAATTAGCAATATTTCATTTAACCTCTTACAACAATTTAAAGATATAATTAACAAGTATTGTTAATATTAATCAAAGCTAGCTAGGTTATCGATCTCAACTTTTTATTAAGGACAAATCTGAAACATTATAGCATTTATTTTCATAAAAGAAACTTAATTTCATTTTGCGGCACAAAATATATCAATACGAGACTACTCATTTTAGGACGAAGGGGGCATCTCTTATATGACAAAAAAGACAAAATAAAGAAACAAGTTATAAAATAGCAACTAAATTACATGTTTAAGTACTAATGTATCATATTTCTTATTTGGCCAGGAGGGAGATAAGTCTCATCTGTACATGTTTTAGTGAAGTAATTAAGATTCATCTACGTTTTAGGGAAGTCAAACAATTACTAATTAATCGATCACATTCAAGTTATGCATCACATTTAAGTTAATTATGATGGCAGAATTCAAATCTTTTGAGCCAGTACTTAATTTATTACATGGCCCTATTACAAGTTTTTGTTTCTCACATTTAAATGGTGTGCAAAATGTAGGCATGCAGCCTGCAAATTGAGACCTTTGACCAGAAAGATTTTCAAGTTATTTTCCTCGAAGAATATATACGGCGAGGAGATCTACTTGTTAACTCTTGCATCAGTGTATGAACCATGCAAGGAATATTTTCTCAAATTATTTGTAGCATTTGATTTTCTGTACTGTTGATCATGTAATGTAATCTCTTTGTAGTTTTTACCAAATTGAGTAATGCGCCTACTTGTTGAGGGAAATAGTGTTTATTCCTTGGAAGAAATTAAAATTGTTTAATTTGGTTGATCCTATTGAGAATTATGTTGGGTTGTACTCGATATTTGGTTTTGTTCATCTTGCGAAAATAAAATTTGAGAAAGAGAAAAAAAAATTGTTTGTTATTGTAAATTGTCCTATATATATGTGTGTCAGAGTTCAAAAATTAGATATACATTTTGATTTTTATATTAAAAAGTGACATGATATGGTGACATGTCATTACTTTTATTATAGATATATTGAATAGGAAATTGATATTTCCACAAACTAATATGATATTTTATAAGTGGGTCATTTTTAACTAAACCAACCATTTGTGCAGTAAACTAACTATAAGATTTAGTTCTTATATCCAACTTACCCCCACTTGATAAATAACTAAACATCTAGTTGTTTAACTTTATTTAATTAGTAGCGTTACTCAATTGAATACAACTTTTATTTATTTAATTATTATGATAGTAATAATATTAATAATAATTAGAAAATTGTTAGGAAATAAGTGAGAAAAATTATTTACACATAAAAAATTAGAATCCAAGGCTTTCTCCCACCAGAGAAAAAAATTATTTTCAGAATTTCTATTATCATATCATATTAGTAAAAAGTCTATAAGTCTATAGACTTTTTAGTAATATAATTTACTAAATTATATCACTAAAACTAGTTAAGTACTAGTATTTGAATAAAACTAGTTAGTTATAAATCCTAAAATCTTCTATACCAACTAAACTTCATCCTGATTTTGATTAGCTTGTTTCTTTTTAATTTTTTTTATCATGTCTAAATAAAATTATATATATATATATATATATACACACACACACACACTATAAGATCTTGTCAAATAATTATCTTCCTCCTTCCTTCTTTCTTCTCTTGTGATACTTAGAATCGCACGAGTCGATTAAGCAATGGAAGAAAAAAGAAGCAATGAAAGTATTAATACATGAATAACATCACTCTCACTTAAATTTATGTGTAAATTTTAGGACTAGTATTTATTATTAGTTTTTTTAATTCCAAATTTTGTTGTGAACAATCTACATCCGTTGCTTATCGTATGTTCTCAGTCGTATGAACTTCTCGATTCTCTTGTGTGTGTGTGTGTGTGTGTGTGTGTATATATACAATGTTATGTCTATACTTCTTTTTTGTTTATACATGTCTGTACACAGTACATGTGAATTCAATAAAAAAGAGAATATGAATAGACTTTTGAGCAATAGTTCAAATATATTAGAATTCAACTTTTACTAAATAAGGGCAAATTTGGCATAAAAATTAAATCCTATAGTTAGTCTACTGCACAAAGGGTTGGTTTAGTTAAAAATAAGACTCACTTGTGAAAATATCATATTAGCTTGTGGAAATATCAATTTCCTATTGAATATAGAAATGAACCTATTCATAAATCTAATATATAAAGACATCAAGCTCTCTAATTCGGAACTAATTGGTAATGAGAAGAGTTGACTCTAATCATTATATACTTGACATATTTTCTCAAGCAATTCGATCTGGACAATATATATACTTTAACAAGTCGTTTCAGATATGTAAGTTATATCTCCAATTTTGGAAGAGATTGGTTATATTTTAATTGACAATGCTAAAGAAAATAAGATTTCATTTTTCCTAAATATTTTAAATTTTGGGTTATAACTTATAACATAAGCATTTGGCTCCATAACCTAATTTTATATATACTGTTTTCACAATGTCCAAAAAAACATGTACAAACCCTAATTTTCTATCAGCAAAACAATCTTGTCGGAATGGTTTTTATGAGGTGAAATGCATATAAATATCATTTATACCATGTGACGCCCCCAAATTTGGGTACTTGAAACCCTTATTTAGTACTTCACGATATCAAGCATTCAACATAATGTAATATCAAACTCAATAAAGTTATTACATCATAATAATTCTAATCCCAGGTACGTAGACTTTTAAGTGCTTATTGCATGATAGTTAAATATTTACAAACATATAAACCATCTATTACATAATATTCCAGCTACTCAATAGCTTTTCCTTTTCCTTTGTCTATACTAGCTAGACCCCTCTACCTGAGCCTGATTAGCTGAAAATATTTATAACAAAGCAAGAATGAGCATTCAATTGCTCAGCAAGTAATAGCATTCGAAAATATCTTAACGAGGAATAAATGTTTTCTTTAGAGCATGCTTTGACAGTGAAACAAAACTGTAAAGCAAATAAACCTTAAATCATTAATTCATATTCTTGGATCATCATATCAATATTGAATAGCTGAAAGGTCACAAGACCATGAACATGCTTTTTCTTTTCTTGAAAAGGTTGTATAAAAAATTTATTTGTGAACCGTCTTATTTTACAGGCACGGTGGGTAATCAACCCTTTATGTCCTGTATTGATCAATACTATCTTATCCAGAATAATTTTTATGTTCAACGTCACCACTCCTAGAGTGCAATATAAAATATCCCATGTCAGGGTTTGTTCATTCTCATACTGGAGTCTAAACCATAACAATATAGCTGGATAGCTCAAATCATTGCATAATAATATTTCAAGACTTATTATAAAGAAATTGAAATATTTTACATCTGTGTTTGACCAGAACATATAGTTCAGACTTACCTTTAACCTGTTCATGCATATTGAATTTCGTTTGATATACATGGCAATACATTAGGGGAACTGTTAAATCCACAATAGAAAATATTATTTCCACAACAAAAGTGTCGCTATAGATCCTATAGCTACGGTTTTCACCGTCGCTATACATCTACAGCGACACTGTTGTTGTGAAAATAATAAAAAGTATTGTGGATTTAACAATTCCCTACATTAATCATTCTTTTGAAGCTGATTGGAATAAAAATGTTATTTAACCTTGTATTATTCATAAATAATGAGAGACATTTCAGAATTTAGAGAACATGTCCATATATGAATAATCCTAGAATACTTGCTCAATAAAGAGTAGGATTTAGATACTTGCATTGTTTGTAGATTATTAACAAGGATTTGACTTAAGTACCATGTTCTCACAGAGTCTACACAATTATATTCGCATTTACAAGAATATTAGTCAAATATTCAAGTCACCTAGCTTGTATGTTCACATATCACATAGTCATATTGATTATATCTTTAGTTCGGGTTATTACTTTCGAGATATTTGTTTACATTTTTCCAAATACCTCATCTATGTTCTCAAAATAACCATTTTTCTCTTAAATAGGGTTCGACATGAAAGTAGTATGCACACAAGCCAATCATGTTTGATGATAAAGCATATACTTTGTAACAATCTTATTCATTTATTAATAAAAAGTATTATTTATAATTAAAGGCTTTTAATTATCTACATGATGCTGTTTTATAATATGTGATAAACCCATAGTTTTAAGCAATGCTTTTAGAATAATGATGATGATCATTCTAATGAGATCTAAATTCTTAGAAAGCTTAAAACTAAAATAGTTCCCAATCGTTGGATTATTAATTGAGGATTAGTGAATCCGGATAGATTGGTACATACGTTGCTTGCTCATTGGATGAGGATGATTGATCTCATGATCATTTGTGTGGAGACACTAAAACAAGTATGTAGGTGCTTATTAGAGAATAAGTTCACTGAACGTGGCTCGCTAAAGGAATACCTAATGGAGTTTTACTTGCTTGTCAATAGGAATTCCTGTAGTGATAGTAGTACAAGTGATCCTTGGACTTGAGATCATCATAGTATCTTGTGTATGATGAGTTATACTTTGACTTATTCCTTAAGACCCTTAGGGTATATCAAAGGGTATGCTTGGGTATAATAAGTTATACATGGAGATAATGTATGATCAATAAAGAATCTACCACTTCTAGTAAAAGAAGAGAAATGTCCTATGTGATTTGATAAATGACAATCCAGTAGTCCTTGGCCAAGGCAGAATGAAATTAGAAAGGAGTTTCTAATTTGCATTATTTGGGGTTGTGCATTTAAGAGTCGAAATACATATAATTAAATAAAATAAGACTTGACAATAATTCCATGTCTTATATTTAATTGGGACATTGAATGGTGGAAGGATTGAATTGTACGGTAACTATTTACTCAAAGGTTCTTTTATGATTAATATTGAAATCTATATTATCTAGAAAGTCGTTGATCGCTAGGGAGACTTATCCCTATTGTAGAATAAATATTATTTATTTAAATAAATTAATAGTTTTATTTATTTATTTAAATAAGATTAGAATTATTCTAATTGATTTATTCACAACCGGTTTAATATGGAGAACCTAAAGGGTCACACCATAAAAGGAAGAATAATTATTTAAGAAGTTAATGGCATAATCGTAATAATATGTTAAGTATATTTAATTTAATCTATGGTGATAGAATAAATTAAATAGCTTAATATTTATTATTTAATATTTTAGAAATATTAAATATAAATTAATAAGAGGAGTCTTATTAATATTATTATAATTATTATTATTTTAATTTCTAAAAGAGTTTAGGAATTAATTTAATATATGTACTCTCATTTATTCCTAATAGGATTAGGAGGGAAAATTAGTTAAAGAAGTTTAATTAATTATCCCTAATAAGATTAGGGAGCCCATTTAATTAAAAGAGTTTAATTAAATAAATAATACCTTATTTTTAATAGGGTTACTTGATATCTTTATAAGAGGAGTCTTATATCAGATATCAAAGATACGTTATTCCAATGGTTGGAGAGTACGCTCTTTTCTATAGAGATAGAAAAACTAGGGTTTTGCCAAACACCCATCTTCTTGGATCTTTCTTCTTCCTTGGTGGATCACCTCTTGAGGCCAAACACTTGGGTGGCTAACGTTGATCAAAGGAAGGAACCAAACCCGGTGGATTCAAGTTGGACACGAAAAGGATTGGAGGTGAACTTGTACCTGAGGAAGCTCGGATCTTCAAGGGTATGATTCTTGTTCTTTATCTTTTCGTTTAATTAATAATTGCACATAAAGGGTGATCCGGGTATACGGTTTGTAAAATTTTAAACTCTGATTTTTACACGTTTCCGCTTATTTTATGCAATTTGATTGCGTTCATGAATATTACAAACCTAACAGTGGCATCAGAGCCAAACCTTTATGCGAATTATTAATTGTTTAATTTGATATATATATATATATATTGATACGTGTTTAGAACAATTTAATTGGACATAATTTTATTGTATAAAATTTATTTAAAAAAAAAATAAATAATTCGCGAAATCGTAATTGCGCTGCGTATTGATTCACGGTTTAATAAAGGATCCCTGTTAATTCACCTTCACGGTTTGATTCACGTGCATCTTGATTCTTCTAGGAGACTTTTTTTTTTGTTATCAAGTTAATAAGGTTGCACCTTATATCCTGTAAAAGGGATCCAAATTAAAGGGATCTAGTACTTGATTCTTGAATCATTTGATATTACCCACGAGGTGGCACAAATAATTAATATATATATATATATATATATATATATATATATATATATATATATATATATATATATATATATTAATCACGGTTATAACTTATATATATATGATATATATACATATATACGGTTAATATATATTAATAATTTTATAATTAAAATAAAAGTTTATTTTAATTTTAAAATAAAAAGTTTATTTTAATATTAAAACTAAAATTTCATGCTAACTAATTAGAGTTGGAATTGGATTCCATGATAACTAATTGGAGTTGAAATTGGATTCTATGTTTCCTTAAATAAAAGAGTTTATTTAGATATGAAATAAGATTTCATATTATTCAAAATAAATGAGTTTATTTGTGAATAGGAAAGAGAATCCGTGTTTCCTTTAATAAAGGAGTTTTTTTTTTTACATGGAATTGGATTCCATAATTAATTAAAATAAAGGAGTTTATTTTGATTAAAGATTTTGATTAAAATAAAATAGTTTATTTTATTCAAAATTGGATAAATTAAAATAAAATAGTTTTATTTTGATTTAAATTTGGATTAAAATAAAGGAATTTATTTTGATTCAAAATTAGATTTTATACTAACTAAATTTGCCCATTAAATGATATCAATATATATATTGAATGTTTATTATTCATGAGATGAATGTTATTTATTGATGCATATGGTGATGTGTATGATAATAAATGGGATTGATTATTGACTATTGACCAATGTGATTGGATTTTATTTTAGTTGGATGCATGAATGTATGGGTTTTATTAAATGGGGTCTGCGTACCTCGTCTTCTCTAATTTTTCTTAATGTAAATTCTATCTCCCTCCTATGTATTTCTCCTTGACTGCTGATCAATGTTTCTATTTATTTTAAATAGTTTTGTAATAAGAATAGTTAGAATTAAATTTTAAAGAATTGGATATCAATGAGCAAGGAGCGCGTGAAGACCCGCTTGTAATGGAGCCCGGGTTTAAATGTAATAGTTATATTTAAATATTAATTCTTGCACCCCTAGGGTTTGACCTTTTGGTTCACTTGGTGGCTCTAGTGAACCAAACTAGAATAAAAGTCCATAATCAATCCGGGTAGAATATAGTATTCTATATGTGCATGCTTATACTATATATATTATATATTATGCAAACATGCTTCGCATGTTTAATAATATGACGCGTATTTTATATATATATGTGCATGCGCGCTAAACAAGATGAGACAAATTAATAACAAACTCCTCAAATATTTTATATTAAGTCCTAAGCGTTCAAAGATATTTGAAATATCGAACGTCGCCTTCTAGCATGATAAAATTAATAGAGTATTAAATATTTAATATGAGTTTGTTGTGTCACCACAAGGCAAGTATTAAGTATTTAAGATGTTAATTTATCATATTTGATGCTTATAAAGAAAATTGAACAGTATTGTTTTGTTGTGTCACCACAAGGACGATATTTTTTTTTTTTGAATATATGGAGTGCTAGGTTGGACTTAACTTAGATAATTTTGATTCGGATGTGCCACCACTTGATCAAAATAATCTAAGAGGCAAAATACAAGGAGTTGCATAGTTGATGTAATTGACAAGAGTTGTTTACCTATTTATTTATATATAGTTTGTTGTGTCACCACAAGGCTATATACATTTGAAATGAGATCCTTATTCTCACTAGCAAATCTTTAATTAGATTTAGCCGAACTATATAAGTGAGGGTAATATAGTTTGAAAAAAATAGTGGGAGATACCAATTTAAAACAAGACCTAAATTATTTTGGTAATTAATAAAAGAATGTATGCTAAAATGTTGTTAATTACAAATTTATTTACAGAATTTTACAATGTCTAAATTACTATCACTGCGTAGCATATTAGATGCTAAATTAATCGGACTGAAGTACTCAGATTGGTTAAGGAATTTGAGAATAGTTCTCATGGCTGAAAAGCTATCTTATGTCCTTAATACGCCTATCCCTGCAATGGTTGCAGACAATGCCTCTGAGAAAGAGATTACTACTTTTAGAAAGTGGCAAGATGATGCACAGTTGGCTCAATGCATCATGCTCGCATCCATGAGTAACGAGCTTCAGCGTCAGCATGAAACTATGGATGCTCCTACTATATTCCTGCACATCAAGTAGTTGATGGTGAGGAAAGTAGGACTAATAGATATCAGTTATCTAAGGAGCTCTTCCAATCTAGAATAACTGATGACACTATAGTACAGACACAAGTCCTTAACGTAATCAATTTGATTGATCAATTAGGACAACATGTTTTGTCATGGATGGAGAGTTGAGTCAAGATTTGATCTTGCACTTACTCCCAGACTCCTTTCATAATTGTTGTGAATTTTTCATATGAACAAGCTAGATATCAGCCTCGCTGATTTGCTTAACATGTTGAAAAATGTTGAGAGTCACTTTCCAACCAAGAAAGACCTTGTCTTACTGGTAGGGGCCAAAGGATCTTCTGAAAAGAAGAACGATTCAAAGAAGGTAAATAGAAAGGCAAAAACAAAGGATAATAAGAACAAAACTGATACGGATAGCAAAGGAGTTTGCTTTCACTGCAATAAGCCTGGACACTGGAAAGGAAACTGCGAGAAGTGTCTTGCAGAGGCTAACCAAAGAAGCTTAGTGAAGTTTCGGTTACAAATATAAATTTGTTCATGATTTAAAATAAATTTTTCTTTAAGTCAAGGTTCTACTTGGGTATTAGATACCGACTTTGGTTATCATAAATATAGATTTATGAAGGGACCAAGCAGAAGTAGAAAGCTAAACAAATATAAGTAATCCTATGTGTGCGAAATGAAACAAAGGTTGCCACATTAGCCATAGAAACTTATAGTTTAGCAATGCCTATGGGCAAATCTATTAAGTCAATAAGTTGTTATTATATTCCAGTTCTTGTTAGAAATATTACTTCTATTTTATTGTTGGACAATGAAATCTTTGGTATTATATTTAAGAACAATTGTTGTTCTATTTATAATAATAATAATATTTTGTATAGAACTAGAATATTACTTAATGGATTTTATATACTTGATTTACGTGAAAATAATTTTACAAATTGAACAAACTAGTATAAGAAAAGGAGATGATCATTCAAAGAGTTGAATGCATTTGTTAAAATACAAGTGTGAATTATTTGAAAGGTTCAAAGAATTCAGAAGTGAAATAAATTGATAAAGTATTAAGATTCTTTGATTAGATAAAGGAATAAATACTTGTGCAATAAGTTTCTAGATCATCTTAAATGGTTTTCTCATAATGGACGCCTCCTGATACGCAATAATTGATTGATGTATCTGAAAGGAAAAATCGTATCTTGTTGGACATAGTGCGGTTCATAATGATTTTACTGACATTCCAGTATCCTTCTGGGGTTATGCCCTAGAAATGGCTGCATATCTACGAAAAGATAACCTTAAAATCTGGCCCCAAGACTCCATAAAAGTTATGGACAGGGAGGATTCCTAATCTTAAGTATGTTAAGATAAGGGGTTGTCCAACTTATGTGAAAAAGGTTTCAAAGGATAAGTTTGGGATAAAATTTGACAAGTACAGATTTGTGGGACATCCTAAAATAAGTTTAGGGAATATGTTCTATAATCCTACTTAGCAAAAGGTGTTTGTTGCGAAACACACTACCTTCTAAGATAAATGTATTTATCATTGAAGGAGCTAGTGGGAGGATAATAGATCTTGAAGAGTTCAAGAACCACAAATCACTATAAGTCAAATAAGAGGAACTTATAGATAGTACCGAAGATACCTAGGAGGTATGGATTCATCATAGATGACGATGATGAGGTACACATCATAGAAGATGATGATCCAGTTACATACGATGAGGTAAGAGTTCTAGTGTGTACAAAAGGGTCAGTGGGAGCGTCGTGACATTCCTAGTATTATATGTTGATATACTACGGATAAGGAATGACATACCAATGCTATAATTAGTAAAGATAAAGTTGTCTAAACATTCTTCCATGAATGATTTGGGAAGAGTATTGTAATTAGGGATATAAATCTATATAGATAGATTTAAAATGATGCTCGACTTAACCCAAGAAATGTATATTCATTTGATGCTAAAGTCGTTTAGCATGACAAACTCCAAGAAATGTCTCATGTTGATGAGCCATGGAGTGTATCTCTCTTAATAGTCCCCATAGACTCATAAAAGAGAGATCACATGAGTAACTATCATGTATGCAACGAAATGTACGAGACCTGATGTTGATCGGTCATATTCTGGAGAAGATCACTGTAAGACAGTGAAAAACATCTTAAAGTACTTAACTGGCACTAAGGATGTGATTATATTTATGGTGGGTCTGAATTAAAACTAGAGGGCTTAACAGACTCAAGTTTTTCAGACAGACCAAGACGACAGAAAATCCACTTTAAAGTAAAGCGTTACCTTGAACGGTGGTGCAGTAAAATTTGAAAGGTTCCAAACAGCAAAGAGTTGTTAGTTTAGTGATAAAGACAAAGTATATAGCTATAAATGAAGCTGCAAGTTGATTGTTTGGATAAAAGTTCATTACAGAACTAGGAATAGTTCTTAAGTCTCATCTTAGATCTAAACATGTGTTGTGGCACTTTCATTTGTTTATAGGAATCATTGAAAGATGAGAAATCACTATAGAGATAGTGGACTCTCAAGAACAACATTACATATCCATTTACTGAAGCTTATCCAACAGCAGGATAATCGTCACTTAGAGAAGAAGAGTATGAGATACCATGACGATTGGCTTTAGTGCAAGTGGGAGATTGAAAGTTGTATGCACACAAGCCAATCATGTTTGATGATAAAGCATATACTTTGTAACAATCTTATTCATTTATTAATAAAAAGTATTATTTATTAAAGGCTTTTAATTATCTACATGATGCTGTTTTATAATATGTGATAAACCCATAGTTTTAAGCAATGCTTTTAGAATAATGATGATGATCATTCTAATGAGATCTAAATTCTTAGAAAGCTTAAAACTAAAATAGTTCCCAATCGTTGGATTACTAAATTGGGGATTAGTGAATCCGGATAGATTGGTACATACGTTGCTTGCTCATTGGATGAGGATGATTGATCTCATGATCATTTGTGTGGAGACACTAAAGCAAGTATGTAGGTGCTTATTAGAGAATAAGTTCACCGAACGTGGCTCGCTAAAGGAATACCTAATGGAGTTTTACTTGCTTGTCAATAGGAATTCCTGTAGTGATAGTAGTACAAGTGATCCTTGGACTTGAGATCATCATAGTATCTTGTGTATGATGAGTTATACTTTGACTTATTCCTTAAGACCCTTAGGGTATATCAAAGGGTATGCTTGGGTATAATAAGTTATACATGGAGATAATGTATGATCAATAAAGAATCTACCACTTCTAGTAAAAGAAGAGAAATGTTCTATGTGATTCGATAAATGACAATCCAGTAGTCCTTGGCCAAGGCAGAATGAAATTAGAAAGGAGTTTCTAATTTGTATTATTTGGGGTTGTGCATTTAAGAGTCGAAATACATATAATTAAATAAAATAAGACTTGACAGTAATTCCATGTCTTATATTTAATTGGGACATTGAATGGTGGAAGGATTGAATTGTACGGTAACTATTTACTCAAAGGTTCTTTTATGATTAATATTGAAATCTATATTATCTAGAAAGTCGTTGATCGCTAGGGAGACTTATCCCTATTGTAGAATAAATATTATTTATTTAAATAAATTAATAGTTTTATTTATTTATTTAAATAAGATTAGAATTGTTCTAATTGATTTATTCACAACCGGTTTAATATGGAGAACCTAAAGGGTCACACCATAAAAGGAAGAATAATTATTTAAGAAGTTAATGGCATAATCGTAATAATATGTTAAGTATATTTAATTTAATCTATGGTGATAGAATAAATTAAATAGCTTAATATTTATTATTTAATATTTTAGAAATATTAAATATAAATTAATAAGAGGAGTCTTATTAATATTATTATAATTATTATTATTTTAATTTCTAAAAGAGTTTAGGAATTAATTTAATATATGTACTCTCATTTATTCCTAATAGGATTAGGAGGGAAAATTAGTTAAAGAAGTTTAATTAATTATCCCTAATAAGATTAGGGAGCCCATTTAATTAAAAGAGTTTAATTAAATAAATAATACCTTATTTTTAATAGGGTTACTTGATATCTTTATAAGAGGAGTCTTATATCAGATATCAAAGATACGTTATTCCAATGGTTGGAGAGTACGCTCTTTTCTATAGAGATAGAAAAACTAGGGTTTTGCCAAACACCCATCTTCTTGGATCTTTCTTCTTCCTTGGTGGATCACCTCTAGAGGCCAAACACTTGGGTGGCTAACGTTGATCAAAGGAAGGAGCCAAATCCGGTGGATTCAAGTTGGACACGAAAAGGATTGGAGGTGAACTTGTACCTGAGGAAGCTCGGATCTTCAAGGGTATGATTCTTATTCTTTATCTTTTCGTTTAATTAATAATTGCACATAAAGGGTGATCCGGGTATATGGTTTGTAAAATTTTAAACTCTGATTTTTACACGTTTCCGCTTATTTTATGCAATTTGATTGCGTTCATGAATATTACAAACCTAACAGTGGCATCAGAGCCAAACCTTTATGCGAATTATTAATTGTTTAATTTGATATGTATATTGATATGTGTTTAGAACAATTTAATTGGACATAATTTTATTGTATAAAATTTATTTAAAAAAAAATAAATAAAAAATTCGCGAAATCGTAATTGCGCTGCGTATTGATTCACGGTTTAATAAAGGATCCCTGTTAATTCACCTTCACGGTTTGATTCACGTGCATCTTGATTCTTCTAGGAGACTTTTTTTTTTGTTATCAAGTTAATAAGGTTGCACCTTATATCCTGTAAAAGGGATCCAAATTAAAGGGATCTAGTACTTGATTCTTGAATCATTTGATATTACCCACGAGGTGGCACAAATAATTAATATATATATATATATATATTATATATATATATATATATATATATATATATATATTAATATATATATATATATATATATATATATATTAATCACGGTTATAACTTATATATATATATGATATATATACATATATACGGTTAATATATATTAATAATTTTATAATTAAAATAAAAGTTTATTTTAATTTTAAAATAAAAAGTTTATTTTAATATTAAAACTAAAATTTCATGCTAACTAATTAGAGTTGGAATTGGATTCCATGATAACTAATTGGAGTTGAAATTGGATTCTATGTTTCCTTAAATAAAAGAGTTTATTTAGATATGAAATAAGATTTCATATTATTCAAAATAAAAGAATTTATTTGTGAATAGGAAAAAGAATCAGTCTTTCCTTAAATAAAAGAGTTTATTTAGATATGAAATAAGATTTCATATTATTCAAAATAAATGAGTTTATTTGTGAATAGGAAAGAGAATCCGTGTTTCCTTTAATAAAGGAGTTTTTTTTTTACATGGAATTGGATTCCATAATTAATTAAAATAAAGGAGTTTATTTTGATTAAAGATTTTGATTAAAATAAAATAGTTTATTTTATTCAAAATTGGATAAATTAAAATAAAATAGTTTTATTTTGATTTAAATTTGGATTAAAATAAAGGAATTTATTTTGATTCAAAATTAGATTTTATACTAACTAAATTTGCCCATTAAATGATATCAATATATATATTGAATGTTTATTATTCATGAGATGAATGTTATTTATTGATGCATATGGTGATGTGTATGATAATAAATGGGATTGATTATTGACTATTGACCAATGTGATTGGATTTTATTTTAGTTGGATGCATGAATGTATGGGTTTTATTAAATGGGGTCTGCGTACCTCGTCTTCTCTAATTTTTCTTAATGTAAATTCTATCTCCCTCCTATGTATTTCTCCTTGACTGCTGATCAATGTTTCTATTTATTTTAAATAGTTTTGTAATAAGAATAGTTAGAATTAAATTTTAAAGAATTGGATATCAAGGAGCAAGGAGCGCGTGAAGACCCGTTTATAATGGAGCCCGGGTTTAAATGTAATAGTTATATTTAAATATTAATTCTTGCACCCCTAGGGTTTGACCTTTTGGTTCACTTGGTGGCTCTAGTGAACCAAACTAGAATAAAAGTCCATAATCAATCCGGGTAGAATATAGTATTCTATATGTGCATGCTTATACTATATATATTATATATTATGCAAACATGCTTTGCATGTTTAATAATATGACGCGTATTTTATATATATATGTGCATGCGCGCTAAACAAGATGAGACAAATTAATAACAAACTCCTCAAATATTTTATATTAAGTCCTAAGCGTTCAAAGATATTTGGAATATCGAACGTCGCCTTCTAGCATGATAAAATTAATAGAGTATTAAATATTTAATATGAGTTTGTTGTGTCACCACAAGGCAAGTATTAAGTATTTAAGATGTTAATTTATCATATTTGATGCTTATAAAGAAAATTGAACAGTATTATTTTGTTGTGTCACCACAAGTACGATATTTTTTTTTTTGAATATATGGAGTGCTAGGTTGGACTTAACTTAGATAATTTTGATTCGGATGTGCCACCACTTGATCAAAATAATCTAAGAGACAAAATACAAGGAGTTGCATAGTTGATGTAATTGACAAGAGTTGTTTACCTATTTATTTATATATAGTTTGTTGTGTCACCACAAGGCTATATACATTTGAAATGAGATCCTTATTCTCACTAGCAAATCTTTAATTAGATTTAGCCGAATTATATAAGTGAGGGTAATATAGTTTGAAAAAAATAGTGGGAGATACCAATTTAAAACAAGACCTAAATTATTTTGGTAATTAATAAAAGAATGTATGCTAAAATGTTGTTAATTACAAATTTATTTACAGAATTTTACAATGTCTAAATTACTATCACTGCGTAGCATATTAGATGCTAAATTAATCGGACTGAAGTACTCAGATTGGTTAAGGAATTTGAGAATAGTTCTCATGGCTGAAAAGCTATCTTATGTCCTTAATACGCCTATCCCTGCAATGGTTGCAGACAATGCCTCTGAGGAAGAGATTACTACTTTTAGAAAGTGGCAAGATGATGCACAGTTGGCTCAATGCATCATGCTCGCATCCATGAGTAACGAGCTTCAGCGTCAGCATGAAACTATGGATGCTCCTACTATATTCCTGCACATCAAGTAGTTGATGGTGAGGAAAGTAGGACTAATAGATATCAGTTATCTAAGGAGCTCTTCCAATCTAGAATAACTGATGACACTATAGTACAGACACAAGTCCTTAACGTAATCAATTTGATTGATCAATTAGGACAACATGTTTTGTCATGGATGGAGAGTTGAGTCAAGATTTGATCTTGCACTCACTCCCGGACTCCTTTCATAATTGTTGTGAATTTTTCATATGAACAAGCTAGATATCAGCCTCGCTGATTTGCTTAACATGTTGAAAAATGTTGAGAGTCACTTTCCAACCAAGAAAGACCTTGTCTTACTGGTAGGGGCCAAAGGATCTTCTGAAAAGAAGAACGATTCAAAGAAGGTAAATAGAAAGGCAAAAACAAAGGATAATAAGAACAAAACTGATACGGATAGCAAAGGAGTTTGCTTTCACTGCAATAAGCCTGGACACTGGAAAGGAAACTGCGAGAAGTGTCTTGCAGAGGCTAACCAAAGAAGCTTAGTGAAGTTTCGGTTACAAATATAAATTTGTTCATGATTTAAAATAAATTTTTCTTTAAGTCAAGGTTCTACTTGGGTATTAGATACCGACTTTGGTTATCATAAATATAGATTTATGAAGGGACCAAGCAGAAGTAGAAAGCTAAACAAATATAAGTAATCCTATGTGTGCGAAATGAAACAAAGGTTGCCACATTAGCCATAGAAACTTATAGTTTAGCAATGCCTATGGGCAAATCTATTAAGTCAATAAGTTGTTATTATATTCCAGTTCTTGTTAGAAATATTACTTCTATTTTATTGTTGGACAATGAAATCTTTGGTATTATATTTAAGAACAATTGTTGTTCTATTTATAATAATAATAATATTTTGTATAGAACTAGAATATTACTTAATGGATTTTATATACTTGATTTACGTGAAAATAATTTTACAAATTGAACAAACTAGTATAAGAAAAGGAGATGATCATTCAAAGAGTTGAATGCATTTGTTAAAATACAAGTGTGAATTATTTGAAAGGTTCAAAGAATTCAGAAGTGAAATAAATTGATAAAGTATTAAGATTCTTTGATTAGATAAAGGAATAAATACTTGTGCAATAAGTTTCTAGATCATCTTAAATGGTTTTCTCATAATGGACGCCTCCTGATACGCAATAATTGATTGATGTATCTGAAAGGAAAAATCGTATCTTGTTGGACATAGTGCGGTTCATAATGATTTTACTGACATTCCAGTATCCTTCTGGGGTTATGCCCTAGAAATGGCTGCATATCTACGAAAAGATAACCTTAAAATCTGGCCCCAAGACTCCATAAAAGTTATGGACAGGGAGGATTCCTAATCTTAAGTATGTTAAGATAAGGGGTTGTCCAACTTATGTGAAAAAGGTTTCAAAGGATAAGTTTGGGATAAAATTTGACAAGTACAGATTTGTGGGACATCCTAAAATAAGTTTAGGGAATATATTCTATAATCCTACTTAGCAAAAGGTGTTTGTTGCGAAACACACTACCTTCTAAGATAAATGTATTTATCATTGAAGGAGCTAGTGGGAGGATAATAGATCTTGAAGAGTTCAAGAACCACAAATCACTATAAGTCAAATAAGAGGAACTTATAGATAGACCTGTTGTACCACAATCGAATCGTAAATCTGGAATAGTACCGAAGATACCTAGGAGGTATGGATTCATCATAGATGATGATGATGAGGTACACATCATAGAAGATGATGATCCAGTTACATACGATGAGGTAAGAGTTCTAGTGTGTACAAAAGGGTCAGTGGGAGCGTCGTGACATTCCTAGTATTATATGTTGATATACTACGGATAAGGAATGCCATACCAATGCTATAATTAGTAAAGATAAAGTTGTCTAAACATTCTTCCATGAATGATTTGGGAAGAGTATTGTAATTGGGGATATAAATCTATATAGATAGATTTAAAATGATGCTCGACTTAACCCAAGAAATGTATATTCATTTGATGCTAAAGTCGTTTAGCATGACAAACTCCAAGAAATGTCTCATGTTGATGAGCCATGGAGTGTATCTCTCTTAATAGTCCCCATAGACTCATAAAAGAGAGATCACATGAGTAACTATCATGTATGCAACGAAATGTACGAGACCTGATGTTGATCGGTCATATTCTGGAGAAGATCACTGTAAGACAGTGAAAAACATCTTAAAGTACTTAACTGGCACTAAGGATGTGATTATATTTATGGTGGGTCTGAATTAAAACTAGAGGGCTTAACAGACTCAAGTTTTTCAGACAGACCAAGACGACAGAAAATCCACTTTAAAGTAAAGCGTTACCTTGAACGGTGGTGCAGTAAAATTTGAAAGGTTCCAAACAGCAAAGAGTTGTTAGTTTAGTGATAAAGACAAAGTATATAGCTATAAATGAAGCTGCAAGTTGATTGTTTGGATAAAAGTTCATTACAGAACTAGGAATAGTTCTTAAGTCTCATCTTAGATCTAAACATGTGTTGTGGCACTTTCATTTGTTTATAGGAATCATTGAAAGATGAGAAATCACTATAGAGATAGTGGACTCTCAAGAACAACATTACATATCCATTTACTGAAGCTTATCCAACAGCAGGATAATCGTCACTTAGAGAAGAAGAGTATGAGATACCATGTCTATTGGCTTTAGTGCAAGTGGGAGATTGAAAGTAGTATGCACACAAGCCAATCATGTTTGATGATAAAGCATATACTTTGTAACAATCTTATTCATTTATTAATAAAAAGTATTATTTATTAAAGGCTTTTAATTATCTACATGATGCTATTTTATAATATGTGATAAACCCATAGTTTTAAGCAATGCTTTTAGAATAATGATGATGATCATTCTAATGAGATATAAATTCTTAGAAAGCTTAAAACTAAAATAGTTCCCAATCGTTGGATTACTAAATTGGGGATTAGTGAATCCGGATAGATTGGTACATACGTTGCTTGCTCATTGGATGAGGATGATTGATCTCATGATCATTTGTGTGGAGACACTAAAGCAAGTATGTAGGTGCTTATTAGAGAATAAGTTTACCGAACGTGGCTCGCTAAAGGAATACCTAATGGAGTTTTACTTGCTTGTCAATAGGAATTCCTGTAGTGATAGTAGTACAAGTGATCCTTGGACTTGAGATCATCATAGTATCTTGTGTATGATGAGTTATACTTTGACTTATTCCTTAAGACCCTTAGGGTATATCAAAGGATATGATTGGGTATAATAAGTTATACATGGAGATAATGTATGATCAATAAAGAATCAACCACTTCTAGTAAAAGAAGAGAAATGTCCTATGTGATTCGATAAATGACAATCCAGTAGTCCTTGGCCAAGGCAGAATGAAATTAGAAAGGAGTTTCTAATTTGCATTATTTGGGGTTGTGCATTTAAGAGTCGAAATACATATAATTAAATAAAATAAGACTTGACAGTAATTCCATGTCTTATATTTAATTGGGACATTGAATGGTGGAAGGATTGAATTGTACGGTAACTATTTACTCAAAGGTTCTTTTATGATTAATATTGAAATCTATATTATCTAGAAAGTCGTTGATCGCTAGGGAGACTTATCCCTATTGTAGAATAAATATTATTTATTTAAATAAATTAATAGTTTTATTTATTTATTTAAATAAGATTAGAATTGTTCTAATTGATTTATTCACAACCGGTTTAATATGGAGAACCTAAAGGGTCACACCATAAAAGGAAGAATAATTATTTAAGAAGTTAATGGCATAATCGTAATAATATGTTAAGTATATTTAATTTAATCTATGGTGATAGAATAAATTAAATAGCTTAATATTTATTATTTAATATTTTAGAAATATTAAATATAAATTAATAAGAGGAGTCTTATTAATATTATTATAATTATTATTATTTTAATTTCTAAAAGAGTTTAAGAATTAATTTAATATATGTACTCTCATTTATTCCTAATAGGATTAGGAGGGAAAATTAGTTAAAAAAGTTTAATTAATTATCCCTAATAAGATTAGGGAGCCCATTTAATTAAAAGAGTTTAATTAAATAAATAATACCTTATTTTTAATAGGGTTACTTGATATCTTTATAAGAGGAGTCTTATATCAAATATCAAAGATACGTTATTCCAATGGTTGGAGAGTACGCTCTTTTCTATAGAGATAGAAAAACTAGAGTTTTGCCAAACACCCATCTTCTTGGATCTTTCTTCTTCCTTGGTGGATCACCTCTAGAGTCCAAACACTTGGGTGGCTAACGTTGATCAAAGGAAGGAACCAAACCCGGTGGATTCAAGTTGGACACGAAAAGGATTGGAGGTGAACTTGTACCTGAGGAAGCTCGGATCTTCAAAGGTATGATTCTTGTTCTTTATCTTTTCGTTTAATTAATAATTGCACATAAAGGGTGATCCGGGTATATAGTTTGTAAAATTTTAAACTCTGATTTTTACACGTTTCCGCTTATTTTATGCAATTTGATTGCGTTCATGAATATTTCTCTTAAATAGGGTTCGACATGCTTATAATATGCAACCATACTATAATTATATCATTTACACCCTATTTAAGACTTAAAACATAAGCATTTCATGCTTCCTTACTTGACTTCTAGCATACAAGATATCTTCGTAACTTATTTTATGCTTTGAAAGTATTTTGAATTTGTATGGTTAGCTTTTAGTTTCCCCTTTAATTTATAATTTCATTGCAACATGTTAACACATTAACCAGCCTTGTTTTTCTTTATTATTTCTAAAACAGCCTTTTGAGGCTTTAACAGTACTAAACTTAGTTTAATATTTTCAATTTTAAACGCTCATTCATGTTTACTTTTATTATTGAGTCTACTAACTCACGTAATTTTTAAGCCTATTCTAGTTTATTTATATACACTAGTGGATTAAAGCTAACACATTTTATATATCCTTATATTAAAACAACCTCTCTAACCCATCTTTCTATAAAATCTAGCCTTCTCATTATCAATCTAATGATATTAAATTGTGGGTTTGTTAGGAATTTCCTATACTTGCTTATTTAGGAAAATTATAAACTCATATTTGTGACGCCCCCAAAATAGGTATACATAATCTATTCTTAGTCGCCAAATACATGGTACAGAATATAAATACAAACTAAATTTATACAACTGTTAAATATCGTGAATAATACGACACAATATAACCTGTGAGTTTTAATACAAATATTGTCTTCT
This sequence comes from Panax notoginseng, assembly GCA_016801055.1. Taxonomy (NCBI): domain Eukaryota; kingdom Viridiplantae; phylum Streptophyta; class Magnoliopsida; order Apiales; family Araliaceae; genus Panax; species Panax notoginseng. Next base: position 190,406,766 of record CM029019.1, on the reverse strand, counting down.
AGACAGTATTAAAACTCAAAATAAGTCCTCATTACATTTATTATCACACTATTTCATAGAATAGTGAGGACTACTAATGCAAACATCTGGACCGTCACTCCGTTTTCTGACTAGTCCCAACTATATTCTCATTTCCTGAAGAGAACAATGAAAGCAAAGGGTGAGCTCAACTAGCCCAGTAAGAAATATTATGACTAAGATAATGCAGAATAAATTATCGTTAGCCTTCAACAGTGTTAAACTGATAAAATATAATAAACATCAAGTTTAACTGCAGCGGAACAAGCAATCCATTAGAAGAGTCAAGTAGAGCATGATATCTACTATCTTCTATGATTTAAAAAGTTTATCAAAGTTTTATTGCTGAGATTCAGCTTAATAAATAATTCACATCATCGAATCATCCCTACACTACGGGCTAAAGATATTCATTAGTACCACCAACAGTCATGATCATACCGACAACTGTTCATCAATGCACTACGGGCCAATGATAACTTTTACCATATCATTTGTAACATTACGGGTCATGATTATACCGAATAATCCCTGGTCATAATCATACCAATCAACAATCCATCTATGCACTACGGCCAAAGATGACTTTCATCACAATATAAGCATGAAGATGATGATAATGATATAATAATTTAATTAAATGAAAGCAAAGGATAAATTTTAAAGATTTATAATTTAATTTATCCAGAATTCAATAATGTCCAAATTATCAACATGATACTGCTTTGTGGAGTAAAATTCAAGAATAATATTGTATCAAAAATGATTTGGACCGAAAAAAAATCAATTTTTTATCATGAATAGTACCCTAGGTGAATAGTATTTGAGTGAATAGTATTCCGTGAATAGTACTTCGAGAATAGTTGTAAGACCCCAACTTATTAATGAATAAAATCAAATTTTCTCTAAATATTATTGTGAATAATAAGGGGTTAATTTGATATAATACTTTGGTTATGGGTGAAATGTGCAAATTTTGCAAAATAAGCAAGTGGTTATAAAATATTCATTTTGTCGGGGAATATTCGTTTGGTCGTGGAATATTCTTGCTGTCGGAGAATATTCGTACGACGGCGCAACCTTGTGTGGGCCCTATAACGGAAAGCGATTGGATGAAGAAAACGACAAGTATAAGTTATTTATAAATAACGGCGTAGTTGTTACCGTTAATACTGTTGGAATACCCGGTGGTTAAAATACAGTAGCACACGGTATTGCACCAATTATTGATTCTTACGTAAGAAGGCACTACTCAATAATTGTTACAGTAGTTATTGTTCAATATTTTATTTTATTGATTCAATAATTGTTGCGTTGATATTTTATATTATTGTTGTTTCAATAATTGTTGCTGCACAGTATTTTCCTTTATCAGATCAATAATTCATATTATTTGAATAATATTATTAGACAACATTATTGGCAATGTCTAGAAAATTCTGTCTAAGGAGAGGTCTGGTCATCTAATTGCGCGCCAGTAAGGAGAAATCCTTATTGGAAAGCCCTCTCTTTCTTGGGAACGGCCTGGTTGTCATAAATGTGATTCTGTAATATTATTTGTGAATAATTAATTATTGATTCATATGATAAGGAAATATTTATTTTATGTGGATATAAATGAGGGATATATTTTTGTGGTTAAAAATGAAGGAGTTAATGTTGAGGTTTTTGTCAGTATTTTTGTCGGAATGGAGGTATTAAAAATCAGGGTTTTTGAGATATTTTGCGGGGGTTATAATTTTTAATCCGACCGTTGGATCGTGGTAATTTTTGGATATGTTATACATATATAAGTTGAGTATATGCCCACAAATTTTGAACCGTTAAAAATGAACGTATGGTTTATTACGAATTTTACAAGATGACTGGTTCAGAAATTGTTGAATTTTCAGAGTTTATCATTTTGGTGGAAAATTCTAGAATTGGTGGGCCCCACTTGTGGTTGGTGAAGAAATGTGCTGAATTATATTTCAAATGTGGTAGGTGGAAATAGTAGCAGGTAAAGCCATCAGGTTGCAGGTTAAGTCTGCTTCGGCGTGCTAACATTTTCCTATAAATAGAGGGCTAAGTTAGAATTGAAAATCACACCAGAAACAAGTTTTCTCTCTTTCTCTCTCTAGATTATTGAGTGTATTTTGTGAGTATTTAGATACTTTGAGAGTTTCTATTCATCAGAGCAAGTTTCTTTCAGCCTTATACCGGTATTCCGACCAGAAGTACTGATATTTTGAGGTAAGGGATATTATTTTCTTCTTAATGATATTATTTTCTTCAATATCATTATGCTGAAATATTGATATGAGTTTTTATCAAATTTGAAACTTTTTGTGTCGGGGTTACTATTCACGTTTACGGCACTATTCACGTATACGGTACTATTCACGAATACGGCACTATTCACCGAAAAATAAAATTTTCCCTTTTTGTCCAAGATGTCTATTATGGTTACTATCTTTGATTGTATCCATGTTTTGATCTTTATTTTTGAATTCTGCTTCACAATTGATTATTATGAAATATTATTGATCTTGGATAAACTGTTATACGAATCCCTAATATTTGTCCTTTTGTCTCACTGGATTCGTTCTCTTTAAGATATTTTTCATCATCCTCAGTCCTAAATGATGATATTACTGAATATCTTTGGTCTGTAGTGCAAAGATGTATGATTACTTGATGAATATCTTTGGCCTGTAGTGCAAAGATGAACAGGTGTTGAGATGAACATGACTGACAGGTGATACAAATGAATATCTTTGGCCTGTAGTGCAAAGATGAATATTTGGATAAAGATGATTATTAATTGATGTTACAGGGATAAAATATTGATGATGGACTTTTAAATCTTAGAAGATAGTAGAATTCTTTCTCTACTTGACTCTTCTAATGGTTTGTTGTTTTCGCTGCAGTTGTTGATCTAAAACTTGTTGTCGATTATATTCTATCAGATTTTTCCCTGTTGAAGACTAACGATAATTTGTTGTATATTATCTTAGTCATAATATTCTTTACTGGGCTAGTTGAGCTCACCCTTTTCCTTTTTGTTCCATTTTTTCTTCTCAGGAGGTGAGAACATAGCAGGATCTAGTCGGGGTATGGAGTGATGGTTCTAGAAAGATGTTTTAGCAGTCCTCACTATTTCTATAAAATAGTGTTTTGAATAATTGTAATGAGGATTTATTTGAGTGTGGATATTGTCCAGAAGACAATATTTGTATTTAAACTCACAGTATGTGTTGTCGTATTTTGCACGACAATTGTATTATTGAAGTTGTAGTTTGCTTTCTGTACCATGTATTTGGCGACTCAGAATGGGTGTTGTATACCTATTTTGGGGGCGTCACAGTTGGTATCAGAGCTTAGGGATATGATCCCTGGCTGAGATGTGAGACAAGAACTAGGAGGGGAGAGACGGGGAATTCCTTCGCTAGTATAACCTGACTAAGTTCATTTGATATTTATTTGGTCGGTCATAGTATAGGGATAATATATGACATGACAATCAACCCTTGTTTTATGGCAGTATTTAAGAATGGCAGCTGAGAACGTTAATAATGGAGTAAATCAGACCGTGGAGACACCTTTGATCACCACCCAAGGGAACGTGCAACAGGAAGGCAATATTCCTCCTGTAAACAACGTTACCGAGCAAACGATGAATGATGGAATGTTTAGGAGCTTTTTTGCGGTTCATGCAAAATCAGACGAGGGAGACTCGTGTGCAGAATACGGGTGGAAATGATAATAACGCGCGGTTTATCACAGCTAAGCAGTTCAAAGAATTGGGACCACCAGAATTTAAGGGAAAGCCGGATCCGATCATGGTGGAAATGTGGGTCAAGCAAATTACCAAGATATTCGATGTCTTGGGATATACGGAGGAACAGAAGGTTCCATTCGCCACCTTTATGTTCCGCGGTGAGGCAGATTACTGGTAGGAGTATGTGAAGCGTACCCATCCTGACGCACTCAACATGTCCTGGGAAACATTTCAAAAACTGTTCAATGACAAGTACTTTCCTGAAAGTATTCGTCATATGAAGGAGGTGAAGTTTATCAGACTAGAACAAAATAACATGACGGTGTCCCAGTATGAGGCGAAGTTTGCAGAGTTATCCAGGTTTGCACCTCATTTGGTCGAAAATGAGGAACGAATGACAATGATGTTTCTGAGAGGTTTAAAACCCGAGATTCGACAATATCTTATCTCTCATAAATTTTTTTTATATTCAGATGTTGTAAACATGGCTCAATTATTAGAGCGAGATAATGAGTATGTGCAACCGAGGGACCACAACCAGGGTCATACCGGTGGCGGCAGTCATCGAAGCAATAAAAACCAGCAGGGAGAAAAATATTCGGACAAAAGCGGTAACCACTCTGGTGGTAATCGTGGTCGTGATAATAGAAGGAGCGAGTCGGGAGGAGATTTCAAGAAGATAATGTACAACAATGATAACGTGAAGACGTCAGCACAAACATCAACTGTTTCTAGGGGAGGAGAACGACCACCGGTCATATGTTACAAATGTGGGAAAGAGGGACATATCAGCCCAAACTGCCCACAACAATCTAAGGTATGTTATAACTGTGGAAAGGAGGGTCATATAGCTCGAGAGTGTTCTGTAGCAAAACCAAGTTCAGCGGGGATGGTGACTCCAAAAGTTGTCCCGGATAAGTCAAAATCAGTGGTTCCTAGAAGGGCGTTTATCGTGACTGGCCAAAACGCGAGAAACCCGAACGAGGTGATCACGGGTAAGCTAATCTTGAATTCTTGCGAAGTTTATACTTTACTAGATACCGGTTCTACCCATTCTTTTATCTCTCCTGCTTGTGCTCAACGTTTAAACTTGACTCCTGAGAAATTGGACTTTAACTTATCTGTTGAAACTCCGTTGGGTGAAACCTTCGTTACATCTACAGTTTATAAATCTTGCTTAATCCAAGTTGACACAATCACATTACCTGTTGACCTTATCTCTTTAAAGATACTTGCTTTTGATGTGATTTTAGGAATTGATTGGTTAACTATTCATCATGCCAAAATTGATTATTTTCGTAAGGTTGTTAGTTTTCATATTCCTAACCAACCTGTTATGCGAATTCAAGCAACCAAACCACTAAAATTAATCGCTGTCATTCCAAGCCATAAAGCCATTCGTTTATTAAAAAACGGATGTCAAGCTTTCTTAGCCCATGTTATGGATTTGTACAAAGAAAAGTCAGATTTGAATGATATTTCTGTTGTTAGTGAATTTCCTGACGTATTTCCTGGCTTAACTCAGAGCGTGATATTGAATTTTTGTATTAATCTTCAACCCGATACAAAACCCATTTCTAAATCTCATATTGAATAGCTCCTATTGAACTTCAGGAGTTAAAAACCCAACTATAGAAGTTGGTACCCGAGCCTCTATCTGGTGACTTCCTTTGTGGAATGCACCAAAGCCAGACTCTCCGTAAGGGACTCTATATTTCTGTGGTGGTAAAATAATAGGTGCCATTGTGACGTGCTATCTAAGATTGGGATATGAATCACAATTGAGAGCAACCGAAGTCGGTGACCAAAGTACGTAGCTTTCTGGGCTTAGCTGGTTATTATCGAAGATTTGTGGAAGGATTTTCTTGAATCGCTACTCCGTTAACTCAGCTGACTCGGAAAGATACAAATTTCGTATGGAGTGAGGAATGCGAGAAGAGTTTCCAAGAACTCAAGATGAGACTCATTTCGGCACCTGTTCTGACAATACCATCTGGTTCGGATGGATTTGTTATCTACAGCGATGCTTCAGGCAAAAGGTTAGGATGTGTTGTAAGACCCCGAATTTTATGAAATAAAAGTATTCAGTTTTTCTTATAATTACTATTCAGTAAATGGTTAAATTGATAAAAGTTTAAAGTTATGGGTGAAATATGAAATTTTTTTCAAAATAAGCAAGTGGTTATAAAATAATCATTGTTGTCGGGGAATATTCGTTTGGTCGTGGAATATTCTTTCTGTCGGAGAATATTCGTACGACGGCGCAGCTATTTGTGGGCCCCATAACAGAATAACTGTCGGGTGAAGAAAATGACAAAATTAAGTTTTTACAAATAACGACGTAGTTGTTACCGTTAACACTGTTGGAATACCCGGTGGTTAAAATACAGTAATACGCGTTATTACACAGTAGCACACGGTATTGCATAGTATTTTTGAAATTATTGATTCTTACGTAAGAAGGCACTACTCAATAATTGTTACAGTAATTACTGTTCAATATTTTATTTTATTGATTCAATAATTGCTACGTTGAAATTTTATATTATTGTTGTTCAATAATTGTTGCTGCACAGTATTTTCCATTATCAGATCAATAATTCATATTATTTAAATAGTATTATTAGATAGCATTATTGGCAATGTCTAGAAAGTTCTGTCTAAGGAGAGGTTTGGTCATCTAATTGCGCGCTAGTAAGGAGAAATCCTTATTGGAAAGCCCCCTCTTTCCTGGGAACGGCCTGGTTGTCATAAATGTGATTCTGTAATATTATTTGTGAATAATTAATTATTGATTCATATGATAAGAAAATATTTATTTTATGTGGATATAAATGAGGGATATATTTTTGTGGTTAAAAAATGAAGGAGTTAATGTTGAGATTTTTATCCGTATTTTTGTCGGAATGGAGGTATTAAAAATCAGGGTTTTTGAGAAATATTGCGGGTGTTATAATTTTTAATCCGACCGTTGGATCGTGGTAATATTTGGATATGTTATACATATATAAGTTGAGTATATATCCACAAATTTTGAACCGTTAAAAATGAACGTATGATTTGTTATGAATTTTAAGAGGTGGCTGATTCAGAAATCAGGTTATAAATCATTTTTGGTGGAAAATTCTAGAATTGGTGGGCCCCACTTGTGGTTGGTGAAGAAATGTGCTGAATTATATTTCAAATGTGGTGGGTGGGAATAGTAGCAGGTAAAGCCATCAGGTTGCAGGTCAAACCTACCAAAATTTTCCTATAAATAGAGGGCTAAGTTAGAATTGAAAATCACACCAGAAACAAATTTTCTCTCTTTCTCTCTCTATATTATGAAGCATATTTTGTGAGTTTTTAGATACTTGGTGAGTTGCTATTCATCAGTGCAAGTTTCCTTCAGCATCATATCCGATATCCAGTCAGAAGTACTGCTCTTTTGAGGTAAGGGATTGTAAGGGATAGTAAGGGATAGTAAGGGATAGTAAGAGATTTTAAGGGTTGTTATGATTTTCAGTTTCGTAATTTTTCTGATCTTCAAAAATTCTGGAAAAATTTGAAATGATATTTTGATGAGTTTTCTTGATTGTATCCAAAAATGGTGATTTTTGGATGTATAGATTGAGAGTTATGAATTTTATGAGAAAAGACTATTTTAAAAGTAACAGCTTATAATTCCTTGTGGTTAACTCCAAAATTGATGAAATTTTTATTGGAAGTACATGTATATGATAGAAGTATACTCTGTAAATTTCAGAATTTTTAGACAAAAGTACAATTTTTGATAAATGTCTAAATATTTGGCTATTTTGGCCATATGAAAAATAGTAAATGACTTTTAAAAATTCTGAGAAAAATATATGTTCACTATGGGACTATATTATGCTAAATCCCAGAAAAGAAATATTTTTGGAACTGATTTGGTATTTTTCATAAAAATGGTCTAGTTATGAGTAAATGAATTAAATATATTTTGTGAAGAAAGAAAATTGGAAAATAGGATTTTTTGGCTTGAGAATCCTATATGAGGTATATGCAGATTTTTTATGAGGGTTTTGGTTATTGATGATGAAATTGTAAGAGTTGGCATTTTATGATGATTAAATGCATTAATTAGTAAAGTGTAAACAATTAAAATAAATTGTTTATAAATTTAAGTAATGTTATTCTTTCAATATCATTATACCGAAATATTGGTATGGATTTTATTGTAGAATTTCTATCTTTTGTGTCGGGGTTACTATTCATGAGTTACTATTCACGATTTACTATTCATGAATTACGAATATTACTCTTGAGATTAAAACTATATGTTGATCATATTATTTTTATCATCATATATAACATTTTTATAACCCTGATGTTGAAATTCTCTTTCACTGGAGTGTAAAGATGGGTAGATTATTGGTATGATCATGACTAGGGTTCTCTTTGGCCTGTAGTGCAAAGTTGAATTGTGACTGGTATGATCATGACCATTGAATTTATAATTGAATATCTTAAGCTTAAGTGCAAAGGTGAATTGATCAACATGGTTATAATTATTGTTTATATAAATTCTGAAATGATTATATATTTCTTTGAGATATGAATATATTTGGCCTGTAGTGCAAATATGAATTGTTGATGAATATCTTTGGCATGTAGTGCAAAGATGGCCTGTTGATGAATATCTTTGGCCTGTAGTGCAAAGATGAACTGTTGTTGAATATCTTTGGCCCGTAGTGCAAAGATGGTTTGTTGATGAATATCTTTGGCCCGTAGTGCAAAGATGATGAATATCTTTGGTCCGTAGTGCAAAGATGGATTTGTTAGTATGATTATAAACAGGAATTGTGATTTGGTATAACCATGATCTTTGATGTTTCAGGTAAAGACAGGTGATGAAAATATTCTTCGTCCTGGGTGCGAAGAAAAATTTATAGTCACAATTATGATTATGAGTTATTCATATGATTGTGGAAAGGAACTGTTGAGTGATGTTACATGGATAAAATATTGTTGGTGGATTTTTAACATGGAGAAGATAATAGACTTTATAGTCTATTTGACTCTTCTAATGGATTGCTCGTTCCGCTGCAACTATGGTTGAAATTTTTATCATTTACCATATGTTCTAAATCTCTGATTTATTGTTGATGAAGGCTATTGATAATTGAATTATCTTTAGTCATGATATTCTTTACTGAGCTAGTTGTGCTCACCCTTTTGCTTCACAATTCCTTTCAGGTAATAAGAGTGTAGCTGGGTCGAGCGAGGGTAACGGGGAAATAGAACAATGGTCTCTAGCTGTGGATGTTCTCCCGAAGCAGTATAGAAAAGTTCATTTAGTAGTTATATTTGGTGAATCCAATAGGGTAAGGTGTACCCAACGTTGGAAGGGTGGTTTGCCACTATCATACAAGATGTCTAACGACATACAACCTCGTGTCATCATAAGACAGGGATGTGCTCATCCACTTGCTGAGTATATATACGAGCACTACCTATATAATCTTGGTGTTTGTTTAAAGTATAATTCTCAATTAGAGACAGTAGAGATAATGATATGTCAAGAGAAGACTCACCATTGGGAAGAATATGATAGTAATCTTCTCGTTTTTCTTTGGGGTCTATTGGGTCAACCAAGGATAATTCTGTGGCCATATGATATCTATCATAACCTAGACGCGTGGCCTCCCATGTACGAAGGTTTCCTTGAGCACTTCCCAAAGATTCTAATTTCTAAAACAGTTTTTGACTATACCTTTATGTAAGGTGTTATTGTGAGGTGATGTCCACGGTTGGAACATGAGTCACATTTGGTATATATTTGTATCCAAACTCACAGCATATGTGTTGTTGTATTTTGCACGACAATTGTTGTAATAAAGTTGTAGTTGTTTTCTGTACCATGTATTTGACGACTCAGAATGGGTTGGGTGGAATGAACCTATTTTGGGGTTGTCACAGTTGGTATCAGAGCTTAGGGATATGATCTCTGGTGGAGATCGGGGAATATAACTAGGAGGGGAGAGATGCGTAAATCCTTCGCTAGTGTGTCCTACCTAAGCTTATTTGTTGGTTAGTCATAATATTGGGATATTATGTGATATGTTAATTTGTTTAATTAACCCTTATTTTATGGCAGTATTTGAGAATGGCAGCTGAGAATGCTAACAATGGAGTGAATGAGACTGTGGGGATACCTCTAATCACTAACCATGATAATGTGATGTCAGACGAAGAAGGAATTAGAGATATCTATGTGGTGAGTGAAGAATTGATAGTTGCACCTGAGATAGTCGCAGAGGTAACAGCTGAGACTGAGGAAGAAGAGGAAGAAGAAGTACCAGAGGAGAGTTTATTAGAGGTATTATATGATCAAAATGTAGAATTTCAAAATCGTATTCATGAGTTAGAAGAGCAGGCAGAAGAACGACAGGCGGTCGTGGAACAAAAGGATGCAACAATTCAAGCTTGTGTTACCCGATATGTGATGCTTGAACAGAAGCATTCTTTGGCAGAGTATAAGATGATAAAAATGGAATCTGAGCTGAAAGAAGAAAAAATTGAACGAGTGAGAATAAGTGATGCATGGGCAAAAGCCGCACGACACGTGGATATCGTGGAAAGAGATGTTCGATCTAAGAAGGCTAAAATAGATGATATGAATTTCTCTTTTTGGAAAGCAATTGGGAGAACCCAACATCGAGTTTTGAATTACCCTGTACATAGCGGTCAACCTGAATCCGATATGGATCGAAGATTGATGATTCAGATCATGAATGAGGAGTACGAAGAGGCAGTTGAGGGAGGAATATGTCCTATAGAAAGGTATATTCCAACGGTAATGATGACGCCAAATGCTGCTCCAGACAAGTCAAAGCCGAGTAGTTCGAGGGATGGCGGTTGTCATGACTTCCCAACAAATGAGGAACCCAAATGAAGTTATCATGGGAGATGAGCAATGGAGAAATCATGATGATCTGAGAGATAGAATCTGAAATGGAAGCAAGGTATTCTCAACTCTTCGAAATACCAGGTACGTAAATTTCGGGGACGAAATTTCATAAGGAGGGGAGATTGTAAGACCCCGAATTTTATGAAATAAAAGTATTCAATTTTTCTTATAATTACTATTCAGTAAATGGTTAAATTGATAAAAGTTTAAAGTTATGGGTGAAATATGAAATTTTTTTCAAAATAAGCAAGTGGTTATAAAATAATCATTGTTGTCGGGGAATATTCGTTTGGTCGTGGAATATTCTTTCTGTCGGAGAATATTCGTACGACGGCGCAGCTATTTGTGGGCCCCATAACAGAATAACTGTCGGGTGAAGAAAATGACAAAATTGAGTTTTTACAAATAACGACGTAGTTGTTACCGTTAACACTGTTGGAATACCCGGTGGTTAAAATACAGTAATACGCGTTATTGCACAGTAGCACACGGTATTGCATAGTATTTTTGAAATTATTGATTCTTACGTAAGAAGGCACTACTCAATAATTGTTACAGTAATTACTGTTCAATATTTTATTTTATTGATTCAATAATTGCTACGTTGAAATTTTATATTATTGTTGTTCAATAATTGTTGCTGCACAGTATTTTCCATTATCAGATCAATAATTCATATTATTTAAATAGTATTATTAGATAGCATTATTGGCAATGTCTAGAAAGTTCTGTCTAAGGAGAGGTTTGGTCATCTAATTGCGCGCTAGTAAGGAGAAATCCTTATTGGAAAGCCCCCTCTTTCCTGGGAACGGCCTGGTTGTCATAAATGTGATTCTGTAATATTATTTGTGAATAATTAATTATTGATTCATATGATAAGAAAATATTTATTTTATGTGGATATAAATGAGGGATATATTTTTGTGGTTAAAAAATGAAGGAGTTAATGTTGAGATTTTTATCCGTATTTTTGTCGGAATGGAGGTATTAAAAATCAGGGTTTTTGAGATATATTGCGGGGGTTATAATTTTTAATCCGACCGTTGGATCGTGGTAATATTTGGATATGTTATACATATATAAGTTGAGTATATATCCACAAATTTTGAACCGTTAAAAATGAACGTATGATTTGTTATGAATTTTAAGAGGTGGCTGATTCAGAAATCAGGTTATAAATCATTTTTGGTGGAAAATTCTAGAATTGGTGGGCCCCACTTGTGGTTGGTGAAGAAATGTGCTGAATTATATTTCAAATGTGGTGGGTGGGAATAGTAGCAGGTAAAGCCATCAGGTTGCAGGTCAAACCTACCAAAATTTTCCTATAAATAGAGGGCTAAGTTAGAATTGAAAATCACACCAGAAACAAATTTTCTCTCTTTCTCTCTCTATATTATGAAGCATATTTTGTGAGTTTTTAGATACTTGGTGAGTTGCTATTCATCAGTGCAAGTTTCCTTCAGCATCATATCCGATATCCAGTCAGAAGTACTGCTCTTTTGAGGTAAGGGATTGTAAGGGATAGTAAGGGATAGTAAGGGATAGTAAGAGATTTTAAGGGTTGTTATGATTTTCAGTTTCGTAATTTTTCTGATCTTCAAAAATTCTGGAAAAATTTGAAATGATATTTTGATGAGTTTTCTTGATTGTGTCCAAAAATGGTGATTTTTGGATGTATAGATTGAGAGTTATGAATTTTATGAGAAAAGACTATTTTAAAAGTAACAGCTTATAATTCCTTGTGGTTAACTCCAAAATTGATGAAATTTTTATTGGGAGTACATGTATATGATAGAAGTATACTCTGTAAATTTCAGAATTTTTAGACAAAAGTACAATTTTTGATAAATGTCTAAATATTCGGCTATTTTGGCCATATGAAAAATAGTAAATGACTTTTAAAAATTCTGAGAAAAATATATGTTCACTATGGGACTATATTATGCTAAATCCCAGAAAAGAAATATTTTTGGAACTGATTTGGTATTTTTCATAAAAATGGTCTAGTTATGAGTAAATGAATTAAATATGTTTTGTGAAGAAAGAAAATTGGAAAATAGGATTTTATGGCTTGAGAATCCTATATGAGGTATATGCAGATTTTTTATGAGGGTTTTGGTTATTGATGATGAAATTGTAAGAGTTGGCATTTTATGATGATTAAATGCATTAATTAGTAAAGTGTAAACAATTAAAATAAATTGTTTATAAATTTAAGTAATGTTATTCTTTCAATATCATTATACCGAAATATTGGTATGGATTTTATTGTAGAATTTCTATCTTTTGTGTCGGGGTTACTATTCATGAGTTACTATTCACGATTTACTATTCATGAATTACGAATATTACTCTTGAGATTAAAACTATATGTTGATCATATTATTTTTATCATCATATATAACATTTTTATAACCCTGATGTTGAAATTCTCTTTCACTGGAGTGTAAAGATGGGTAGATTATTGGTATGATCATGACTAGGGTTCTCTTTGGCCTGTAGTGCAAAGTTGAATTGTGACTGGTATGATCATGACCATTGAATTTATAATTGAATATCTTAAGCTTAAGTGCAAAGGTGAATTGATCAACATGGTTATAATTATTGTTTATATAAATTCTGAAATGATTATATATTTCTTTGAGATATGAATATATTTGGCCTGTAGTGCAAATATGAATTGTTGATGAATATCTTTGGCATGTAGTGCAAAGATGGCCTGTTGATGAATATCTTTGGCCTGTAGTGCAAAGATGAACTGTTGTTGAATATCTTTGGCCCGTAGTGCAAAGATGGTTTGTTGATGAATATCTTTGGCCCGTAGTGCAAAGATGATGAATATCTTTGGTCCGTAGTTCAAAGATGGATTTGTTAGTATGATTATAAACAGGAATTGTGATTTGGTATAACCATGATCTTTGATGTTTCAGGTAAAGACAGGTGATGAAAATATTCTTCGTCCTGGGTGCGAAAAAAATTTATAGTCACAATTATGATTATGAGTTATTCATATGATTGTGGAAAGGAACTGTTGAGTGATGTTACATGGATAAAATATTATTGGTGGATTTTTAACATGGAGAAGATAATAGACTTTATAGTCTATTTGACTCTTCTAATGGATTGCTCGTTCCGCTGCAACTATGGTTGAAATTTTTATCATTTACCATATGTTCTAAATCTCTGATTTATTGTTGATGAAGGCTATTGATAATTGAATTATCTTTAGTCATGATATTCTTTACTGAGCTAGTTGTGCTCACCCTTTTACTTCACAATTCTTTTCAGGTAATAAGAGTGTAGCTGGGTCGAGCGAGGGTAACGGGGAAATAGAACAATGGTCTCTAGCTGTGGATGTTCTCCCGAAGCAGTATAGAAAAGTTCATTTAGTAGTTATATTTGGTGAATCCAATAGGGTAAGGTGTACCCAACGTTGGAAGGGTGGTTTGCCACTATCATACAAGATGTCTAACGACATACAACCTCGTGTCATCATAAGACAGGGATGTGCTCATCCACTTGCTGAGTATATATACGAGCACTACCTATATAATCTTGGTGTTTGTTTAAAGTATAATTCTCAATTAGAGACAGTAGAGATAATGATATGTCAAGAGAAGACTCACCATTGGGAAGAATATGATAGTAATCTTCTCGTTTTTCTTTGGGGTCTATTGGGTCAACCAAGGATAATTCTGTGGCCATATGATATCTATCATAACCTAGACGCGTGGCCTCCCATGTACGAAGGTTTCCTTGAGCACTTCCCAAAGATTCTAATTTCTAAAACAGTTTTTGACTATACCTTTATGTAAGGTGTTATTGTGAGGTGATGTCCACGGTTGGAACATGAGTCACATTTGGTATATATTTGTATCCAAACTCACAGCATATGTGTTGTTGTATTTTGCACGACAATTGTTGTAATAAAGTTGTAGTTGTTTTCTGTACCATGTATTTGACGACTCAGAATGGGTTGGGTGGAATGAACCTATTTTGGGGTTGTTACATGTGTTCTCATGCAACATGGGAAAATCATAGCCTATGCCTCACGACAACTCAAAGAATATGAGAGGAATTATCCTACTCATGATATGGAGTTGGAAGCAGTCGTTTTTGCGTTGAAGATCTGGAGACACTACCTGTATGGAGAGAAAGTGGAGATCTATACAGATCATAAAAGCCTCGAATATTTCTTCACCCAAAAGGAACTCAACATGTGGCAGCGACGTTGGCTCGAGCTGTTGAAAGATTACGATCATACCATCCAATATCATCCTGGAAAAGCAAACGTAGTAGCTGACGTATTGAGTAGAAGATCATATGCGGGTACGAGTGCAATGTTATTAACACAAAGGCCCATTTTGTATGACTTGCAAAGGATGGAGATAGAGATGAAGGCTCCAAGTACCCACATGATGATATCAAATATAAGAGTAGAACCGACTTTAATCGATAAAGTTAAAGCTGCTCAAGCTACGGGCATGGAGCTGATGCATATGAAGAAGAAAGTGCAAGAAGGTGCTATTCCAGAAGCAAGAATCGATGAAGAAGGAATACTTCGAGTCAACTCCAGACTTTGTGTTCCTAACGATTTTGACTTGAAGCATAGATTAATAATGGAGGCACACAACACACCGTTTGAAATCCATCCTGGGAGTACCAAAATGTATCACGATCTTCGACATACATTTTGGTGGAGCAATATGAAAAGAGAGATCAATGAGTTTATCTCGAGATGTTTAACTTGTCAACGCGTAAAAGCGGAGCATCAAGTACCAAAGGGTCCATTGCAACCACTTGAGATTCCGAAATAGAAGTGGGAACACATTACTATAGATTTTGTTACGGGTCTTCCCAAGGTTTCTCAAGGCATAGATACGATTTGGGTTATTGTTGATAAATTAACCAAGTCCGCTCATTTCTTACCGATACGTGAGACTTATTCTCTTGAACGTCTTGCTAGTATGTACGTGAACGAGATTGTGAGATTGCATGACATGCCAGTATCCATAGTTTCGGATCGTGACCCAAGATTCACTTCACGATTTTGGGTTAGCTTGCAGAAAGCTATGGGCACGGATTTACGATTCAGTTCGACATACCATCCTTAAACAGACGGACAATCAGAGAGGACTATTCAAACTCTTGAAGATCTATTAAGACTTTGTATCCTAGATCTCAAAGGGAGTTGGGATAAGTACCTACCATTGGTGGAATTCTCCTACAACAACAGTTATCAGGCGAGCATAGGTGTGGCTCCATTCGAGGCGTTGTATGGAAGAAAATGTCGTTCTCCAGTATGCTGAGACGAGGTGGGTGAAGCAACATTGTTGGGACCAGAGTTGGTACGCATTACTACAGAGAAAATCCAAACGATTCGACAACGTATACAAACGGCACAGGATCGACAAAAGAGTTATGCGGATCTTCATCGGAAGGACGTAGAATTTAATATTGGGGATCATGTATTATTACGTGTTGCACCATGGAAGGGAGTTACAAGATTTGGGAAGAGAGGAAAGCTCAATCCAAGATTTGTTGGTCCATTTGAGATTCTTGAGTGAATAGGAAATGTGGCATATAGACTCGCATTACCTCCAAGCATGTCTCGTGCACATAATGTTTTTCACATATCTATGCTTCGTAAATATGTTAAAGACCCGAACCACATTATTGAGTTAGAACCAGACGAGATAGCTGAAGATTTAACGTACGAGTAGGTACCTGTTAAGATCTTGGATAGGAAAGAGCATGTCCTACGCACGAAGGTTATACCACAAGTTAAGGTTTTGTGGAGAAACCATGCTATTGAAGAAATGACCTGGGAGTTGGAATCAGAAATGAAAGCGAGGTATCCTCACCTTTTTGAAACATCAGGTACGTACGTCAATTTTGAGGACGAAATTTCATAAGGAGGGGAGGTTATAAGACCCCAACTTATTAATGAATAAAATCAAATTTTCTCTAAATATTATTGTGAATAATAAGGGGTTAATTTGATATAATACTTTGGTTATGGGTGAAATATGCAAATTTTGCAAAATAAGCAAGTGGTTATAAAATATTCATTTTGTCGGGGAATATTCGTTTGGTCGTGGAATATTCTTGCTGTCGGGAAATATTCATACGACGGCGCAGCCTTGTGTGGGCCACATAACGGAAAGCGATTGGATGAAGAAAACGACAAGTATAAGTTATTTATAAATAACGGCGTAGTTGTTACCGTTAATACTGTTGAAATACCCGGTGGTTAAAATACAGTAGCACGCGGTATTGCACCAATTATTGATTCTTACGTAAGAAGGCACTACTCAATAATTGTTACAGTAGTTATTGTTCAATATTTTATTTTATTGATTCAATATTTGTTGCGTTGATATTTTATATTATTGTTGTTTCAATAATTGTTGCTGCACAGTATTTTCCTTTATCAGATCAATAATTCATATTATTTGAATAATATTATTAGATAACATTATTGGCAATGTCTAGAAAGTTTTGTCTAAGGAGAGATTTGGTCATCTAATTGCGCGCCAGTAAGGAGAAATCCTTATTGGAAAGCCCCCTCTTTCCTGGGAACGGCCTGGTTGTCATAAATGTGATTCTGTAATATTATTTGTGAATAATTAATTATTGATTCATATGATAAGGAAATATTTATTTTATGTGGATATAAATGAGGGATATATTTTTGTGGTTAAAAATGAAGGAGTTAATGTTGAGATTTTTATCAGTATTTTTGTCGGAATAGAGGTATTAAAAATCAGGGTTTTTGAGATATTTTGCGGGGGTTATAATTTTTAATCCGACCGTTGGATCGTGGTAATTTTTGGATATGTTATACATATATAAGTTGAGTATATGTCCACAAATTTTGAACTGTTAAAAATGAATGTATGATTTATTATGAATTTTACGAGATGACTGGTTCAGAAATTGTTGAATTTTCGGAGTTAATCATTTTGGTGGAAAATTCTAGAATTGGTGGGCCCCACTCTTGGTTGGTGAAGAAATGTGCTGAGATTTTTATTCAAATGTGGTGGGTGGGAATAGTAGCAGGTAAAGCCATCAGGTTGCAGGTTAAGTCTGCTTCGGCGTGCTAACATTTTTTTATAAATAGAGGGCTAAGTTAGAATTGAAAATCACACCAGAAATAAGTTTTCTCTCTTTCTCTCTCTAGATTATTGAGTGTATTTTGTGAGTATTTAGATACTTTGAGAGTTTCTATTCATCATTGCAAGTTTCTTTCAGCCTTATACCGGTATTCCGACCAGAAGTACTGATATTTTGAGGTAAGGGATATTATTTTCTTCTTAATGATATTATTTTCTTCAATATCATTATGCTGAAATATTGATATGAGTTTTTATCAAATTTAAAACTTTTTGTGTCGGGGTTACTATTCACGTATACGGCACTATTCACGTATACGATACTATTCACGAATACGGCACTATTCACTGAAAAATAAAATTTTTCCTTTTTGTCCAAGATGTCTATTATGGTTACTATCTTTGATTGTATCCATGTTTTGATCTTTATTTTTGAATTCTACTTCACAATTGATTATTATGAAGTATTATTGATCTTGGATAAACTGTTATACGAATCCCTAATATTTGTCCTTCTGTCTCACTGGATTCGTTCTCTTTAAGATATTTTTCATCATCCTCAGTCCTAAATGATGATATTACTGAATATCTTTGGTCTGTAGTGCAAAGATGTATGATTACTTGATGAATATCTTTGGCCTGTAATGCAAAGATGAACAGGTGTTGAGATGAACATGACTGACAGGTGATACAAATGAATATCTTTGGCCTGTAGTGCAAAGATGAATATTTGGATAAAGATGATTATTAATTGATGTTACAGGGATAAAATATTGATGATGGACTTTTAAATCTTAGAAGATAGTAGAATTCTTTCTCTACTTGACTCTTCTAATGGTTTGTTGTTTTCGCTGCAGTTGTTGATCTAAAACTTGTTGTCGATTATATTCTATCAGATTTTTCCCTGTTGAAGACTAACGATAATTTGTTGTATATTATCTTAGTCATAATATTCTTTACTGGGCTAGTTGAGCTCACCCTTTTCCTTTTTGTTCTATTTTTTCTTCTCAGGAGTTGAGAATATAGCAGGATCTAGTCGGGGTATGGAGTGATGGTTCTAGAAAGATATTTTAGCAGTCCTCACTATTTCTGTAAAATAGTGTTTTGAATAATTGTAATGAGGATTTATTTGAGTGTGGATATTGTCCAGAAGACAATATTTGTATTTAAACTCACAGTATGTGTTGTCGTATTTTGCACGACAATTGTATTATTAAAGTTGTAGTTTGCTTTCTGTACCATGTATTTGGCGACTCAGAATGGGTGTTGTATACCTATTTTGAGGGCGTCACAATAGTAACCCGTGAATAGTACCCCGACATGAAAAGATTAAAAATTATCAAGAATGCTCAGAATAATATTTTCATAAAAAGATACTGGATGAAGCGCAAATATCAAGGATATTCTATTAATTTCATGGAGTATAGAAGTAATAATTATCAACATAAGTGTAGAATTAGGAATATGAAACGAAATAATATTACTTACATACTACAGAGTATGGAAGAAAATATAATTTCTTACGAATATTGAACAAGAATAATATCAATTACGAATACGAAATAAATAATACCCCTTACCTTAGTAGGAGATTGGATACTACAATAGTATAGCAACAAAATACTCTTCTTCTTTCTCACTTATTCTCTCTATACTTTCTCTCTCTATAGCTTGAATGAATTGATGAAAAATAATGAAGAAATGAGCTTCTATTTATAGGCTTGGCAGAGTAAGGGTAAAATAGTCTTTTTACCATAATTTATGACATCATCGCTTACATCATCGATCATATTACATCATTGCTTACCTCATCGTCCGATGACATCATCGCTTACCTCATCTTCCGATGACATCATCGCTTACATAATAGGAATTCAGATTCAATTTGTTATCTTCCACCTCCTTTTACTTTTATACCATGAATTTACTATAATAATGCTACCATTCAAATTATAAAAAACATACTACTATATAATCACATCATACTACTATAATGTAATATTATAATAATATATTTGAATGAATTATTTTATCGGAAAAGATAAATTACTAATTTTCAACAAATGTCACATGCTAAAAATTTCTCAGTTTAAATCCACATTGAATAAATATTTTCTTATCATATATATCAACAATTAATTATTCACAAATAATATTACAAAATTTCAATATTGATAACCAAGTCGTTCCCAAGAAAGAGGGGACTTTCTGATAAGGATTTCTCCCTATTGGCCCGTAATTAGGTGACCATATCCCTTTTCTCGACAGAAATTTATAGACATTGTCAATAATATAAATAATAATATTATTCAAATAATATGAATTATTGATTTGATAATTTAAAATATTGTGCAATGATAATTATTGAACCAATAATATAAAATATCAACGTAGTAATTATTGAATCAATAAAATAAAATATTGAACAGTAATTACTGTAACAATTATTGAGTAGTGACTTCTTACGTAAGCATCAATAATCAAAGATACTGTACAATACCGTGTGCTACTAAATGATAAAACTTTTGCCGTTATTATATAAAAATGATATTTTTATCGCTTTCTTTATCCGACAGTTATTCCGTTGTGGGGTCTACTAATGATCGTGTCGTCGTACGGAAATTCTCCGACAAAAAGAATATTTACCGACCAATCGAATATTTTATAATCACTTGCTTACTTAACAAAATTTATAAATATTACCCGCAATTATAACATTATATCAAACTCCACACCATAATATTCAAAAATATATTTCGAGAAAATTAATCTTTATTCATAAAAGTTAGGGCCTTACAATATTTATAAATCATTTACATCAAAAAGGAAACTATTTATTAAAAAAAATATTTATTCCGTCAATAGCTTTTTTTATCTTAAGATAATTATTTCACATAAGTTATCCCAATAACTATCAAAATAAACCCGAATTATTATAATTTGCTTCCATAATTATGTAATAAATATGTTCTAACATATTTATTACATCACATAACCCACCTACACACATATCACATCACACTCTTAAAATATAAGCAACTCCATAGAACATGATAAAATAAAATAAAATTTTTATTTTATTACTTTTATTTTATTTACTTAGAAAAAGTGCAGTCGCTACACATCATGGTCCCATTATAGTGCTGACAAATATAGCAATCATTATAATGTACACAAAGAAAGCCACTTGTATTTGTTGCCCAAAAACCATATTTCTCTATTCACTGGCGGTAAAACCCAAATGATGTAGTATCTAAAACCCTAGTTTACTGGGTTTATAATTATATTTTGTGCTTTCCCTATCAAAATAAAATGATTAATTAAGTCTGAACCAGAAATAGCTAGGTCGCTTAATTTAGAATCTTGGATAGCGACATTTGATTCAATTTCCTACTTCTTAAGGAAATTAGAGATCCATTTTGCAAGGATATCTTGGACATAATAATTATCAATAACTTTTTGTTGTAATTTAATTCATATTTTTGCGAGTTCGACTAATGACCACTACGACATAATAGTTGCGCTTGGGGATTTATTAGTATTCCGGTATTGAATTTTATTAATGTATTGGGCCTCATGTGGTTGAACTCATGTTATTGCAACTAGGGTTTTCTAGTTACTATAAAACTATCGTTGGTGTATGGATTGTAGAGTGTGTGAGTCATCTTATAAATACAGCAGACAAACATGACTAGTCAAATTGAGTATATTGTGCGTTCTTATTTTCTCGTTTTTCATATAATATCTGTGTGATTACAATATTATTAGTTCTTAAATTCTAACAGTTTTCCTTCTTTAATGGTAAATTATTGGATTATAATTTGTTTGTTTTCAGGAAAATATATGGTTCAAAGTGTTCTTGATAAACAATATACAATATTTATAATAAAAAGTTAAAAAATCAAATGTGACTGTCGAAACACATGTTTTTTCTTCTCATATTTAATGGGCTTCTAGTTAGGCGTTAGCGTACGTAAAGTGGCACTACTACTCGGTATTAAGCTTAAACTTCAACACAAATTCCAAATATTTATTTCAAAATCAATTAATCGGCAGCTGAAATAGTTTATGAAATTAAGTTATACACTGAGTCGTCGTCAGGTAGTATATGTATGTCTAATGTAGGACCTTGTCTAACCAAATTAATAAATTTCATTTTGCTAGCTCGAAGATTTGAATGAACTCGTTTAACAATATATTGGTCTTGTGTGTAAGAGAAATTTGACATGGTTTAAAGACTAAAGAGGCCAAAGCATCAAATTTTCTTTGTATTAATTATTCTCTTTCTCATATTTTTACATAATCCAACCAGTACAACAATCAGAAGGCTTCTGAATTCTTTACCCCAAGCAACATGATTTTTTGACCCAAAAATTGCTTGCACTTTACCCCTGGGTAGATGCAAGCCATTTCAGGAACAGAAATAAGCACATATATAACCAATTGTATAAATAATAATTAAGCATTCTTACCTATAAATGCTGTAATCCCAATTCCAAACCAAGACTGTTAAAAGTGCTTATTTTAGTACAAAAGGGAATTGTCTGCATCCTAAGTAAAACTAAGTGGGAAAAAAATAAAATAAAATAAAATTACCCAACTTTAGTTATTTTGAGAATACATATCAACCGTCCAAAAAGTTGCATAAATTCTGGTCGAAAAGCAGTCATAATTCAAATGTACTGTTATGCCCTTGTAGATATTCCACTATGTACAATTAAACAGTATTTACAAAGTCAAACAATGTGTAAAACCCCAAATAGATAAAATGAAAAATGGGGTATTATATCAAATTGCAGCAACTTCCTGCAGTAATCTAACATTGTACAACATATATATATATATATATATATATATATATATATATATATATATATATATATATACAGAAAGGATCAAGAGTAGAACTCTTAAGTAGTAGAACTCCCTTAAATAATATAATTATATCGAAACGACGTAGTTTTGATAAGACGCGGTGGCATTTTTGTAAATACCATGCCACTGCGTATTTACAAAAATGCCACCGCGTCTTATCAAAACTACGTCGTTTTGATACAATTCTATTATTTAAGGGAGTTCTATTACTTAAGAGTTCTACTCTTGATCCTCTCCCTATATATATATATATATATATATATATATATATATATATATATTAATTCCAAGCCATAGACCTTAATTTTAATTTTACTCCCTTCATTCCAAAAAAAAAAGTTACATTAATTGTAAACTTTACAAATATTAAGGTTATATTTGCAAATACTTCAATCTCATTTAATATCGTGGTTATTATTTAAGTTTAAATTAAATTAGAAGGTTAAGAAAGTGCATGGATTTCGTAAAACACGACTCGATCGAAAGCTTTGCCGAGAGTTATAAAGTTGCACATTGTGCTTAGATTAGACTTGAAGACTCAATATATAATATTAACGGGTTACTTCATTCATTATCAGTTATTTTAGGAGAGTACTATTTTCACATGTGTTTTTAATATTTACTCATGGTTCCTTAATTTTCACATGAAAGTGGAACTTATTGTATGCTCATATGAGAGGATCATGTAGAAATATCAAAAATACATGTGAAAATATCAATTCCCTTAATTTAAAGTGGAATAGTTTAATGTGGTATTAGAGGATACATTATTGCAGTGCATGTCAAAATAATCAGTTTGTATACTAAAATATTGTAGCATCCCCAAATTCGGGTGCTTTTTACCACGAATCTGGTATACTAATTCTATAACTATTGCGGAAGATATAAACATAAATTGTTTTTACATTAAATTTTTACACATTATTCCCAAGGTCTACAACCTTAACTTAATACACAACTTCAATATCTTAGAAGATTTGCATTAATATTTGCATTAGCAAATTTAATAGTTCTAACTGCATAATAGTTTAATCTTGGACTTTGCCTTTGCCTTTGTCTTTACTCGAGCTTTCATCTTAATCTAATTTTTTTTTATATCATGATATAGCAAGGGTGAGCATCAAATTTGCCAAGCAAGTTTAAATTTAATAAAGATATATCATGATTGAAAGAATTGAACAATAAGCTAGCTAACTTTCAACAATATAAACATTGTGAAAGAGCATGAACAAATTTTCTTAGCTGAACGACCAAGTCAATAAAATTGAATGGTCAAGCATAAACATGAACAGATTAACTGAACCAAATGGTAATGAAGGTGATCAGCCTTTCATACCTAATGAACATATACAACATGCACAATGTGCGAATCAATAATCAATATAGACGTGAATAATCAACAACAACTATTCACTAACATGCTTTAAAATATAACTCAACTTTGAGTTAGGGAAACTTGCTTGATTCGTTGACTACTGTTACGCAGTTTAAGTTAACTTCTTTTGTAAGACCTATCATTAATAAGATTAGTCTTTTAATCAACATATCATACCTTGTATCATAATACAATTACTTTATCAATCAATTATCTAACACTTAATCACATAATTAAATATTAGATACAACCATGCAACATTAGCATTATTATCACCCTTTGATAATTTTTCAATCACTATATCATAACCATTATGATTTAACACTCGCTTTTTCATGTCATAAGTTATTCTTTAACATCTAACAAGTTAAATACTAATCCAACCACCTGGATTCTAAATCTAACAACCCAAACTACAATCCAGCTAATTGAATTCCAAATCTAACAACTAGATTGCAATTCAGCAAGCCTGAATTTACCAATCCATCAATCCAGCAAGCTGGATTCTAAATTCTTCAATTCAGTAAGCCTCTTTTCAATCCAGCAAGCTGGATTCATCAGATTTTCCAATCCAGCAAGCTGGATTCCATATCTCATTAACGAAAATTCCAAATTAACTTATTATTTTTCTATCCTTTGTCCAAACAGATATATATATATATATATATATATATATATATATATATATATATATATATATATATATTTCATACACAAAAGTATTTTTCCATAATTTTACAACTTCCTTTAGTATTTTTCAAAAATAATTTTTAGTTAATTCCTTAAGAAATTAGCTACCTCGTGCTTAACTCCAGAAATTCCCATCTCTTGACACAATCTTATACATGTTAACATGACACTCCAGTTTAAATTTCGTGGCTATCGGAGTCATAGAACTCCGGTTATAGCGATTTTCGTCGGAAAATCACAAAAATTGAAATGGTCATAACTCGGTCATTTTAAGTTAGAATGAACTTATTTTTGGACAGTAGGTACTTTATACCATATATTTTCATGTCCCAAAAGGCCGGAATTTTTCTCACACATTAAGTTGCCGAAACAGCCCTTTTTAACTTTTGGGCAGAAGCTAAATTGTCGTTTTGCAGTTTTTTGTGCTTTGTTAAACATTTTCCATATGAAAATCTACAACTCCTTTTTCAGTGATTCCACTTGGAGATGTTAGATAACTTATCATAGTATCTTCCCAAATTTTTCCAGAATATTTGGAATGCCAGAAAAATAACGAAACTGTCCCTACACTTGACTGTCCAAAATAGTTTATTTTTCCTTAAAAACACAAAATTATTTTTGCTAAATCAGTCACTATGGACTGTGTACTCAATATTTTTGAGTTCTACCACTTGGGTTTAGTTGCTAACTTACATATCTAGCACCTCTCTTTGACGGATCGTAAAAAGAAGGTGTAGATCACAAATGGTAAAAATTCAAAGTACATAGAAATTTTAGGGCTCAAAAACTAGAAAACTCACTTTTCTTTATTTTTAATTTTCAACTAAAACAACACCCAATATGGGTATATCTAAACATGAAACACTAAATAACAAGTATATTCATGGTTTTTAAGTTTAGAAAAATAAATTCAAGGTTTGATTAAAAATAATCAAAATAAAATTATATAAACAAAAAGGGGTTTATACATTTGATTTTTCATGCTCTCCTTCTTCTTCTTCCTAGATTTAATTATGGAGCTTTGATGACTTATCAAAAACTCTCACTTTTCCCTCTAGGGGCTGCCGAACCTCTTCTCCCTCTCTCTAGTTGGTTCTTATGTTAGCTAAATGGAAGGGATGAAAGAGAAAGAAACAAGATAACTTGTTATTAGATTAGATATATGATTAATACTTCTCTTCTTTTTCACAAACCAAACCACCCATGTGGCTTCTTTTCTTCCGCAAAACCCATCCGGCCATGTGGCCTAATATTTCTCGCTCCCACTCATTCTCTCTCTTTCTCTCATTAAATCACCAAAAGATTGCTTGGAAGAAATGCCAAAGTGTTGGCCAAATTAAATGTGGACACATATTAGAAGTAGGTGGTAGTTGCTCACCAACTAAAGTAAGAAATGATTACATTCTTCTCCCTTTCTTTCCCTCTCAAATGACCGGCCACTTGGCCTTATTCTACCAAGTCTTGCTTTGATTTTTATTGCTTTATCTAGCATACTTAATGTCCAAAAAGTTCCTCTTCCATTGGGCTAAGTTTTGGGCTCCCAAATAATTCTTTTGGACTTCTAAAATTAAAATGTTTGGGCTAAAACAATTAACATCTTCCAACACTTCTAATATTATCATTCTCTAATTATTTAATTAGGGTTTTCATTTCCTCAATTATAACATAATTCCTTACTCATGCACATTTATTTCCTTAACCCAATTAGACTTGCTATAATTAGGTTATAAAATTAATTAACCGAGATGTATAAAATAAATCTCTTAGAATTAGTATATATTTTATATACCATAATTCTCTCATCTCATAACCCTTAAGTTATTCAACCCTTCATTCCTAATATATAATTAGGATAACACTAGTTTCTTTTATTTGTTATCACATAATATTCGTATTCACTTACTCACATAATCAATAAATAAATTGTGACATGCTCCACAATTCTCTTAGATCAGGTCACTAATATAAATTTAAAAACTAGAACCACTAAATAACAATAACCATTTAGGTTATTTAATTATCATACTTAATTTAAATAACTTATTTAAGTTATACAATTTATATTGTATAATTAAATTTAATTTCCTCCTCCTCTCCATAAATTGTCCTCAAACAATTTATTTATATATTAAATATATAAATTAATATATTCAATCATTTATTCAAATATGAATTTAATTTACTAACTGTTTTTATACCAATATAGATATTTGCATATTGAATTTCATCTCATATTTTTACTTTACATCATTTGGTATAATATTAAATATTATACCATTAACCATATAACATAATATCATAACATATTTCACTTCTCACACTAATTTTAATTTTTTTTCATAAAAAGTCAACTGTTGACTTTGACCAAAAGTTAACCTTTACACATTTTGTGTTTACTGTCCATTTTGACTAAACTTGACGTTCCGGACGAAACCGAGCAGTCCGTGCTTAAAAATTCTATCTCTAACTTAAATTTTGAGTTTTAAATTACTCCATTCTTATTGCTAATCATATTAACTGTAAGACCCCAACTTATTAATGAATAAAATCAAATTTTCTCTAAATATTATTGTGAATAATAAGGGGTTAATTTGATATAATACTTTGGTTATGGGTGAAATGTGCAAATTTTGCAAAATAAGCAAGTGGTTATAAAATATTTATTTTGTTCGGTGAATATTCGGTTGGTCGTGGAATATTCTTGCTGTCGGGGAATATTCGTACGACGACGCAACCTTGTGTTGGCCCCATAACGGAAAGCGATTGGATGAAGAAAACGACAAGTATAAGTTATTTATAAATAACGGCGTAGTTGTTACCGTTAATACTGTTGGAATACCCGGTGGTTAAAATACAGTAGCACACGGTATTGCACCAATTATTGATTCTTACGTAAGAAGGCACTACTCAATAATTGTTACAGTAGTTATTATTCAATATTTTATTTTATTGATTCAATAATTGCTGCGTTGATATTTTATATTATTGTTGTTTCAATAATTATTGCTGCACAGTATTTTCATTTATCAGATCAATAATTCATATTATTTGAATAATATTATTAGATAACATTATTGGCAATGTCTAGAAAGTTCTGTCTAAGGAGAGGTTTGGTCATCTAATTGCGCGCCAGTAAGGAGAAATCCTTATTGGAAAGCCCCCTCTTTCTTGGGAACGGCCTGGTTGTCATAAATGTGATTCTGTAATATTATTTGTGAATAAATTAATTATTGATTCATATGATAAGAAAATATTTATTTTATGTGGATATAAATGAGGGATATATTTTTATGGTTAAAAATGAAGGAGTTAATGTGGAGGTTTTTGTCAGTATTTTTGTCGGAATGGAGGTATTAAAAATCAGTGTTTTTGAGATAGTTTGCGGGGGTTATAATTTTTAATCCGACCGTTAGATCGTGGTAATTTTTGGATATGTTATACATATATAAGTTGAGTATATGTCCACAAATTTTGAACCGTTAAAAATGAACGTATGATTTATTACGAATTTTACAAGATGACTGGTTCAGAAATTGTTGAATTTTCGGAGTTTATCATTTTGGTGGAAGATTTTAGAATTGGTGGGCCCCACTTGTGGTTTGTAACAACCCCAAAATAGGTCCATTCCATCCAACTCATTCTGAGTCGCCAAATACATGGTACAGAAAACAACTGTAACTTTATTACAACAATTGTCGTGCAAAATACAACAACACATATGCTGTGAGTTTGGATACAAATATATACCAAACGTGACTCATGTTCCAACCGTGGACATCACCTCACAGTGACATAAAGGTATAGTCAAAAATTGTTTTAGAAATTAGA
Source organism: Panax notoginseng (assembly GCA_016801055.1). NCBI lineage: Eukaryota > Viridiplantae > Streptophyta > Magnoliopsida > Apiales > Araliaceae > Panax > Panax notoginseng. The sequence goes on along the minus strand of CM029019.1, from coordinate 190,378,174 downwards.
ATCTTTGGAAAATGCTCAAGGAAACCTTCGTACATGGGAGGCCACGCGTCTAGGTTATGATAGATATCATATGGCCACAGAATTATCCTTGGTTGACCCAATAGACCCCAAAGAAAAAACGAGAAGATTACTATCATATTCTTCCCAATGGTGAGTCTTCTCTTGACTTATCATTATCTCCACTGTCTCTAATTGAGAATTATACTTCAAACAAATACCAAGATTATATAGGTAGTGCCCATAGATATACTCAGCAAGTGGATGAGCACAACCCTGTCCTATGAAGACACGAGGTTGTATGTCATTAGACATCTTGTATGATACTGACAAAACACCCTTCTAACGTTGGGTTCGCCTCACCCTATTTTCTTCACCAAATATAACTACTAAATGATGACCACCGTTCTATTCCCTTGTTACCCCCGCTCGACCCAGCTACACTCTTATTACCTGAAAGGAATTGTGAAGCAAAAGGGTGAGCACAACTAGCTCAGTAAAGAATATCATGACTAAAGATAATTAAATTATCAATAGCCTTCATCAATAATAAATCAGAGATTTAGAACATATGGTAAATGATAAAAATTTCAACCATAGTTGCAGCGGAACGAGCATTCCATTAGAAGAGTCAAATAGACTATAAAGTCTATTATCTTCTCCATGTTAAAAATCCACCAATAATGTTTTATCCCTGAAACATCACTCAACAGTTCCTTTCCACAATCATATGAATAACTCATAATCATAATTGTGACTATAAATTTTTCTTCGCACCCAGGACGAAGAATATTTTCATCACCTGTCTTTACCTGAAACGTCAAAGATCATGGTTATACCAAATCACAGTTCCTGTTTATAATCATACTAACAAATCCATCTTTGCACTACGGGCCAAAGATATTCATCAACAAACCATCTTTGCACTACGGGCCAAAAATATTCAACAACAGTTCATCTTTGCACTACAGGCCAAAGATATTCATCAACAGGCCATCTTTGCACTACATGCCAAAGATATTCTACAACATGTCATCTTTGCACTACAGGCCAAAGATATTCATCTACAATTCATCTTTGCACTATAGGCCAAAGATATTCATCAACAGTTCATATTTGCACTACAGGCCAAATATATTCATATCTCAAAGAAATATATAATCATTTCAGAATTCATATAAACAATAATTATAACCATGTTGATCAATTCACCTTTGCACTTAAGCTTAAGATATTCAATTATAAATTCAATGGTCATGATCATACCAGTCACAATTCAACTTTGCACTACAGGCCAAAGAGAACCCTAGTCATGATCATACCAATAATCTACCCATCTTTACACTCCAGTGAAAGAGAATTTCAACATCAGGGTTATAAAAATGTTATATATGATGATAAAAATAATATGATCAACATATAGTTTTAATCTCAAGAGTAATATTCGTAACTCATGAATAGTAACCCCGACACAAAAGATAGAAATTCTACAATAAAATTCATACCAATATTTTGGTATAATGATATTGAAAGAATAACATTACTTAAATTTATAAACAATTTATTTTAATTGTTTACACTTTACTAATTAATGCATTTAATCATCATAAAATGCCAACTCTTACAATTTCATCATCAATAACCAAAATCCTCATCAAAAATCTGCATATACCTCATATAGGATTCTCAAGCCATAAAATCCTATTTTCCAATTTTCTTTCTTCACATAACATATTTAATTCATTTACTCATAACTAGACCATTTTCATGAAATATACCAAATCAGTTCCAAAAATATTTCTTTTCTGAGATTTAGCATAATATAGTCCCATAGTGAACATATATTTTTCTCAGAATTTTTAAAAGTCATTTACTATTTTTCATATGGCCAAAATAGCCGAATATTTAGACATTTATCAAAAATTGTACTTTTGTCTAAAAATTCTGAAATTTACAGAGTATACTTCTATCATATACATGTACTCCCAATAAAAATTTCATCAATTTTGGAGTTAACCACAAGGAATTATAAGCTGTTACTTCTAAAATAGTCTTTTCTCATAAAATTCATAACTCTCAATCTATACATCCAAAAATCACCATTTTTGGACACAATCAAGAAAACTCGTCAAAATATCATTTTAAATTTTTCCAGAATTTTTGAAGATCAGAAAAATTATGAAACTGAAAATCATAACAACCCTTAAAATCCCTTAATATCCCTTACTATCCCTTACAATCCCTTACAATCCCTTACCTCAAAAGAGCAGTACTTCTGACTGGATATCGGATATGATGCTGAAGGAAACTTGCACTGATGAATAGCAACTCACCAAGTATCTAAAAACTCATAAAATATGCTTCATAATATAGAGAGAGAAAGAGAGAAAGCTTATGTTTCTGGTGTGATTTTCAATTCTAACTTAGCCCTCTATTTATAGGAAAATTTTGGTAGGTTTGACCTGCAACCTGATGGCTTTACCTGCTACTATTCCCACCCACTACATTTGAAATATAATTCAGCACATTTCTTCACCAACCACAAGTGGGGCCCACCAATTCTAGAATTTTCCATCAAAATGATAAACTCCGAAAATTCAACAATTTCTGAACCAGTCATCTCGCAAAATTCATAATAAATCATACGTTCATTTTTAACGGTTCAAAATTTGTGGACATATACTCAACTTATATATGTATAACATATCCAAAAATTACCACGATCCAACGGTCGGATTAAAAATTATAACCCCCGCAAAATATCTCAAAAACCCTGATTTTTAATACCTCCATTCCGACAAAAATACTGATAAAACACCTCAACATTAACTCCTTCATTTTTTAACCACAAAAATATATCCCTCATTTATATCCACATAAAATAAATATTTCCTTATCATATGAATCAATAATTAATTATTCACAAATAATATTACAGAATCACATTTATGACAATCAGGCCGTTCCCAGGAAAGAGGGGGCTTTCCAATAAGGATTTCTCCTTACTGGCGCGCAATTAGATGACCAAACCTCTCCTTAGACAGAACTTTCTAGACATTGTCAATAATGCTATCTAATAATATTATTTAAATAATATGAATTATTGATCTGATAATGGGAAATACTGTGCATCAACAATTATTGAAACAACAATAATATAAAATTTCAACGTAGCAATTATTGAATTAATAAAATAAAATATTGAACAGTAATTACTGTAACAATTATTGAGTAGTGTCTTCCTTCGTAAGAATCAATAATTTCAAAAATACTATGCAATACCGTGTGCTACTGTGCAATAACGCGTATTACTGTATTTTAACCACCGGGTATTCCAACAGTGTTAACGGTAACAACTACGCCGTTATTTGTAAAAACTTAAATTTATCGTTTTCTTCACCCGACAGTTATTCTGTTATGGGGCCCACAAATAGCTGCGCCGTCGTACGAATATTCCCCGACAGAAAGAATATTCCACGACCAAACGAATATTCCCCGACAACAATGATTATTTTATAACCACTTGTGTATTTTGAAAAATTTTCACATTTCACCCATAACTTTAACTTTTTATCAATTTAACCATTTACTGAATAAGAAAAATTGAATACTTTTATTTCATAAAATTCGGGGTCTTACATGGTTGGTGAAGAAATGTGCTGAATTATATTTCAAATGTGGTGGGTGGGAATAGTAGCAGGTAAAGCCATCAGGTTGCAGGTCAAACCTACCAAAATTTTCCTATAAATAGAGGGCTAAGTTAGAATTGAAAATCACACCAGAAACAAGTTTTCTCTCTTTCTCTCTCTAGATTATTGAGTGTATTTTGTGAGTATTTAGATACTTTGAGAGTTTCTATTCATCAGAGCAAGTTTCTTTCAGCCTTATACCGGTATTCCGACCAGAAGTACTGATATTTTGAGGTAAGGGATATTATTTTCTTCTTAATGATATTATTTTCCTCAATATCATTATGCTGAAATATTGATATGAGTTTTTATCAAATTTGGAACTTTTTGTATCGGGGGTTACTATTCACGTATACGGCACTATTCACGTATACGGCACTATTCACGAATACGGCACTATTCACCGAAAAATAAAATTTTCCCTTTTTGTCCAAGATGTCTATTATGGTTACTATCTTTGATTGTATCCATGTTTTGATCTTTATTTTTGAATTCTGCTTCACAATTGATTATTATGAAGTATTATTGATCTTGGATAAACTGTTATACGAATCCCTACTATTTGTCCTTCTGTCTCATTGGATTCGTTCTCTTTAAGATATTTTTCATCATCCTCAGTCCTAAATGATGATATTACTGAATATCTTTGGCCTGTAGTGCAAAGATGTATAATTACTTGATGAATATCTTTGGCCTGTAGTGCAAAGATGAACAGGTGTTGAGATGAACATGACCGACTGATGATACAAATGAATATCTTTGGCCTGTAGTGCAAAGATGAATATTTGGTTAAAGATGATTATTAATTGATGTTACAGGGATAAAATATTGATGATGGACTTTTAAATCTTAGAAGATAGTAGAATTCTTTCTCTACTTGACTCTTCTAATGGTTTGCTGTTTCCGCTGCAGTTGTTGATCTAAAACTTGTTGTCGATTATATTTTATCAGATTTTTCCCTGTTGAAGACTAACGATAATTTGTTGTATATTATCTTAGTCATAATATTCTTTACTGGGCTAGTTGAGCTCACCCTTTTCCTTTTTGTTCCATTTTTCTTCTCAGGAGGTGAGAACATAGCAGGATCTAGTCGGGGTATGGAGTGATGGTTCTAGAAAGATGTATTAGCAGTCCTCACTATTTCTGTAAAATAGTGTTTGAATAATTGTAATGAGGATTTATTTGGGTATGGATATTGTCTAGAAGACAATATTTGTATTTAAACTCACAGTATGTGTTGTCGTATTTTGCACGACAATTGTATTATTGAAGTTGTAGTTTGCTTTCTGTACCATGTATTTGGCGACTCAGAATGGGTGTTGTATACCTATTCTGGGGGCGTCACATTAACTAACGACTTTATACTTATTCAAATTCTTATTTGTCAGTCAAGGCCAACGTTCAAGCTATGTTAATTACTAACATAGTTTTATCTTGATCCTTATATCATTAACTTAATTCACCATTCCTCTTGCTAAAATATTTATAGCACCTTACTAAGTATACATATTTCTATACATATACTCATCTTCGTTTAATCTCATAGCATTTCTTCATGTGAAATCTTATCTCCCTAATAAAATTTCCATATGTATTTATATAACATTTCTTAGACTATTCAGTTCACATCGAATTTATATATATCGTAATACCTTATTCCTGATATTCCTTCAAGTACATATTAATTCATTTCTAGAGTTTTAAAATTTTGTAACCCATATTTTTTTATTCTCATTCGAATAGCAAACCATATAGGTTTTACTTGAAATTTTTTAAATAAATCCTCAAATTCTCTTCTAGGTTTTATTCTTTAACATTTATTCTAATCATTCAAGATTTTATAAATTTTCGGATTGTCACAAATATATTCCCTCAAAATAAAGGGGTAAAATCCTCAACACATTAAAGAGCAAACCGACTATTTTACCCCTTACATGATACAACCCTAATTTCAATTTCTTTGTTACTGAATTTTTTAATGAACGGAAAAGTAAAGAAATTGATGGAAAACTTAACCACATTTTTGCCAAACTTTTTCATTTAAAAATGGATGAAATTAGATAGAAAACTTAATAACATAATATCATCTTTTATAATTCTTATTATACCTTCTAGATTATAAATATAATAAAACTAATACAAGAGTAACTTAGTAATTTAAATGTGAGACTTAAGTTTTTTTTTCTTTATAAACTCAGTAATATTGAAGTATTAAACTCAAAATCAATTGGCAATAAGTGGAGTAGCCTCTCAAGTTATATATTGAATCTTAATGTCCAATATATGTGGGACTTTATTTCTCAACACGCTCCCTCACTTAATTAGCAATATAAAAAAACATATAACTTTTCTATTTTTTAATTATAAATTAAGTTTTCATTTTTTTTCCGACCCAAACTCATAAACATAGTGTAAAAGAAAAGAAAAAGGACAAAAAAGAAAGAACAAAAACAATGGACCCTAGTTTGTACCAAACATCTAAACTCTTAAGAGAAGGTTCCCATTATAAGCTGTCTACTCAGTGTATGTGAAAGAGAGAGATGAGGAATAATAGAATATGAGAATGTTTTTGTATGTACTGCGTGTTTGTGTGAGAGAGAGAGAGAGAGTTAAGATTTTGTTGAAAATAGACTAGATAGTGACGGTGATGAATTCTTTTTCTTTTTTTCCTTTTTCTCTTTTTGAGGAGATTGAAACAGTAGTAGTTGTTTTTTTAGGTAAATAATCTGTGTAGCTGTGGCTCTAGGGTTCTGGAGGCTGTCTGTATGAAAAAGAAAGATTCAAGTGTTGTTTATATATATATATATATATATATATATGACTTATTATAGTTAACGTTATCAATTTAAAATTATTTTTATATGGTCATTCATCCGTAGATCGAACAGCTAAATAGAGTTATGTCCGAAGTTTAGTTTTAAATATTCCATAATTTAATATAACGTAAATTATGGATTAATCCTCTCTCTCTCTCTCTCTCTATATATATATATTGGTGGGAGCTAGCTAGGGTCTTTGCAAGGGAACTGTGGGATGAAATAACGGGTGAGGCGAGTGAGAGGCCGAGAGAGATGGGGGATGTTTTCACGCTTAAAATTGATATTGTAGTCACATTTATAATTCACAAATCATAGGTCATACGCATGATCATAATCCCTCCTACATATATAGGGAAAATGAAATTAGTATATATGATCATATTAATTTAGTAAATAAATAAACCCGAGGTCTAATGGGGGTACCAAGAGCTCCATGGAAAAAGATACACAAAACAAGGAAAATGATCAATGCCATTTTATTGTTTGATATGATATAATGATTATAATGACTAAATATACAATTATTTGATGAGATAAAGTACACGTAAAAAATAATAATGTCATTTAGTGAGGTTCATTAGTATAAAAAAAAAAAAAATTACTCGTCACTTTATGAATCTTGTGAGACCATTAAAGAAAAATATGATACTTTATTTACTCTACTTTTTTTTAATGTGTGAAATTTATATTTTGTTTATCTTTTTGAGGACTAAAGGAGTATTATTTTAAGAATAAACACGATATAGAAATACATCTTTAATATTTATAAATTTAAAATAATTTGTCCCAAAGGAGAGAGGGAGAGTGTGTATATATATATATATATATATATATATATATATATATATATATATATATATATATATATATATTCCTTGCAGCTATGATCTATATACATATCTAATTTAATCTATTGGATTTAGATTTGGTAGGATTCAATTTTAGACACTAATCATCATTTTTCCGTCTCTAGTCTCTGCACTCTCGTGCCACAGACATTCTTGACACGGATGGAAATTTTGATGTACCTCATAATCATTGCCTCATGACTTTTCAATCCTATCTCTCTCTCTACCTCCCACTCTCCCCTTCCATTTCCCCTTCCCCTTCCCCTCCCCCTTTTTTCTATTTTTAAGATCTTTTCTTGATTCTTCATACATAAGAAGACAGTTCAATATGTGCAATTCTGGTTAATGATTTTTTTAGGGTTTTGTTGTTTGTAAGTCTATACGCACTTAAAAATTCGTATATACAAAATTTATTTTATATATGCACAATTTATTGAAGTATATAAAAAGCATATTTGATTTTGGTGCTTGGTTGTTTTGATACTAATTTTGGTTTAGCATTTAATTCTATTAGTAAATTTGATAATTGATGGACACATTAAAGATCTTATTTTGCTATTTTCTTCTTCTTATTCTTCTTCTTCCCCTAATTGTTTGATTAATTATTTAAGAAAATTGAATTTTACTCAACTTTGGTGGAAAGATTTGCTTTCTTTTTTTAATTAGTAATTACTATTAAGAGATTCTAAATTATTATTATTATTTCTTTTGGTTTGAATGAGATATTTTCGGATTTTGCCTTGCAAGAGCTGCTATTTTTCTTATAATATAATAGGTTGGATATGCTTTATTTTATTTTTATTTACTGATGAAATGATTATTTTATGTTCATATATTTAAAAATTAGAAATATATTTCACATATATTTTAAATTTAGTGTAAGGTGATAAGTCTATTTGAAGCAACTCAAATGTTTAATGATATGCCACATAAAGTAGGTAAATGAAAATAATATATATTGTGATTTTATAATATGTCAACTTTTTTATTGCGAGTTACGTAGATAATTTAATTAATAATATTTTTACGATATATTTGCTCCAATGAATTAATTTTATAATCCTATTAATCCCATGTATTGATATATATATCCACGTTGATATATATTGAATGAAAAGTAGGTTTTGTTGAAACGGTAATGTCCTAATGCTGAGGTCACAAATTTTGTCTTTAAAAATATATTAAATAATATGTAATCATAATATTAGTTAAATAAATTTTATGTGATTGGTTATGTTCTAATTATTATTAAAATATTTAATGTCAAATTATTTCAGACAAAAAAATTGAGACCTCTTCTACTACTCTTTGTTAAAATTATATTGTGAATAGGCTTCTCTATATAAATGTCGTTACACATGAATTGATAATAACTACAAGGCATGATCACGGTGCTTGCTATTTGCTAAGTTTTGATTTGTTTATAATATGATGTCTCCATCCAAATTTTTTGAATTTGTCACTGTTGTATTACGCTGAGTTTTAATAAAATTATATTCTATCAATTAAAAAAAAAGAAAAAAAAGAATGACATGTACTACAATGAGGTAAAATACTGCAATACATCGAAATTTTTTGGTCCGAGTGGTATTACTCAACTCATGATAACTATGAGTTTGAGGAATTGTGTTTTGGCATGTCAAAGTTGGGTGTGTGAGTTTCAATTTAAGTCTAACATATATATAAAAAATACCGCCAAATATATATATATATATATATATATATATATATATATATATATATATATATATATATATAAGGGTTCCATTCACAACAATCGGTTACTGTGGAGCAATTTTTTTTTTGACCTGTTGAAATTTCGGTTAGAGCAAAAAAAAATAAAAATTCAACAGGCCAAAAAATGAGTTGCTCCACAGCAACCGGTTGCTGTGGATGGAACCCCATATATATATATATATATATATATATATATATATATAGTCCGCTTCCTATGCATATGGCCCGCATGCGTACCACCTTTAGCGACGGACAAAACTGTCGCTAAATCCATCGCCATAGGGTCTAAACCGGGCTATAGTGACAGTTCTGGGCTATCGTCACGTTTCAAACCCTATGACGACGAGTTTAGCGACACTTTTATTCGTCGTTAAAGATGGTCCGTATGCAGATCACTCGCATATATATATATGATAATCTAACAGGTTTTTTTAAGCACATGAAAGTTGGGTTCAATAGGCATATAATTAGGATATGGTTTACATGAAGAGATAGGAATAGGACAAGAGGAGTTAGCTAGCTAGCTAACTCTAATCTCTACGGCTTTTTCCTTTTTGACATCTAACTCTAGAACTTAGATGCATCTTCTTTGGCCTTGGTCCTTGGGTTTCTGCATGCGTACTGGGAAGAAATTTAATCTTAGGCAGATGAGCATGAAATGACTGCGTAACTGTTCAGTTTTTTTTTTTTGTGAAAATAAAAAGTGACGCTTTTGTGAAATGCATATAGCCATATTGAGAGTATACATAAATATACAATATATATATATATATATATATATATATATATATATATATATATGATAACAATTGATTTTTATTTATTTTTTTGCTGAAATATATATATATGTTTTGGACATGACAATATTGGTGAGATAGATATGGTTTTGGTCCTTTTGGATCTGCCATCATTATACCGCTACATTATCAGAATTTTAATAAGTACAACAACTAATTAAGTCATGCAAATAATGCACAGACAGTATCATAATTTTCTCTGTTTCAGTTCAAATCAATATGACCTATTATTCTCATAATTTCATGTGTCTCTGTCATACATACACACACATTATATATATATATATATATATATATATATATATATATATATATATATATATCGATCCACAACTCTGATTGGTTGTAATGGACAATTTGTACTACAATTGGACAGATGATTATTACTTGACGCAATAATTTATCAAAAATATTAAACAGTTGAACAGCCGATAGTTGATAATTATAAACATTACCAGTCCACGATTTAATAGATAGTGGTTACATTTAATATTATTACGGAATATTTTGCCATATATATATATATATATATATATATATATATATATATGAAAAAATATATATACACAATTGTGTAGTACATAGTTATCTATGACAACGATTTTTTTGAGCTATAGCGACAGTTCACCCGTCGCTATAGTTATTCTAATCTATGACGATAGTTAGACTATTGTATACTACATAACTGTGTATATATTGCCACTTTTTTTAGCATAAAATGAAAAAAAAAACATTTAAGTTTTATTTGTTGTTTGCATGTGTGTGTGGGGTGATTCATTGTTAAACTGTAGATAAACTTTGTATATATAGACAATATTAAGAAGAATGTGAGGTGGCAATGGAACAACTTCTATATATACTACCAACAACCATAATTTTATTTCTCTAAATTTATTCTTAACATTAATAAAAAAATATAGTAGTTATAATATAATATTATTATTCAATCAAAAGTAAAACTTGTTAAAATTTTATGTTAATTTATATATATATATATATATATATATATATATATATATATATATATATATTATCTGCAGCCAATACTAATTGACCAAACAACAATTTATAGCAAGACCAAGCCCCCACAGGCCACACCAGCAGAACAGACACATGCACCACTACAATCCAACCCACTAAACACGAGTAGAAGAATAGAAAAAGAGCACAATAAATTCTCCAATCCATCAAGAATGTTTTGAAAAGAAAAAAAATTATCAAGTTATGGAAAGATCAGAACAAGTGTTACCCAATTATGAGCATCATCAAATCGCCTTCTCGGCTCCAAATTCCATCCACCAAATAAGGTTTTTGCAGTTTGAAGATCACCAACATCATAACAATAATCATGTCATGAGTAATTTCTTGGCCCCTTCACACTCTTCTCATTTATCACACCCTCTTGATAATATTTGCACCACCACCGCCGCTGCCACTGCCGCCGCTGCTCCCGCCACCATTGGAAACAACTGGTCTTTAGGATTTAACCATATTGAGCACCTCGAAAGATCGTCTTGGGATAACGAACAGCAGGTTAGTCAGATTGTTAAAGAACTTGACAACATAATATATATATATATATATATATATATATATATATATATATATATATATATATATATAGGTTAATATTTGAATTTTTTTTTCACACCCTTCAAATAATTTAGGTAGGGAAGTTGGATGCCAAGGCTGCTAATGAAGAAAAATGTTCTGGTAATGCCAGTGAGGACAACAATTCATGGTATTGTGTTAATTATTTCCTTCATATAATTACTTTTCCTTTTCTTGTTATACAGGGTTTTAATTCCTTATATATATGATCTATCTATATATATAGTAGAGAAGCTTCTTAATGTTCTTTATAATTTGTGGGGATTAAGCATCTTAGTGTTTTTTCTCTGGATATTCCATAGGCGTTGGTTACTTTCTGTTGAGATATAAAGTCTCATATCTGATAATTAAGATCTAAAAGCTCAATATATATATAAAGGTTTCTCCGCTAATTACTAGTTGATTTTGATCAATTGAATGCTTTAATACTTACTATGTCTGAGTTAAAAAGATTTTGAACCATGGTTATTCCCAAATTAAGAAGTTTCTTGATGCCCAAAGTGGGGACTGGCCGGGTTTCTGCCAATTCTACAAGCCAGATTCTGGTGCTTCTTATTTGTTGAACTATATTTTTGAACCATGGTTATTCCCAAATTAAGAAGTTCATGTGTATTACGAGGGCGGAGACGGGTTGACGTCAACTTTCATCCCTTCCTCTTTTGTCCCTCCAAGTTTACTGAAAGCTCTATTTTATTCCGAGTAGTTAAATTAACAATTCCCGTCTCGCTCATTTATTCTCCGAGTTTGATGAGTGTAGACGAATTGGCAGGTGGAGGAGCTCATGTTCAGATAAGGGGAGGGTGAAGCTGGTGAGGAGAAAGCTAAGAGAACCAAGATTTTGTTTTCAAACAAGGAGTGATGTTGATGTTCTTGATGATGGTTACAAATGGAGGAAATATGGCCAGAAAGTTGTCAAGAATAGCCTTCATCCAAGGTATATATATATATATATATATATATATATATATATATATATATATATATATATATATATATATATATATATATATATATAGCAAGGATCTTAAGCTCACCCTTATTGAGCTCACCCCGAGCTCACCCTGCCTTTTTTTTTTTTTTTTTTAAAACATAACTAATAAAAAATGTATAATAATTTTTGGAATTGAAAGTTTTTTTAAAAAAAGTGTTTTGAGTGTGATTTGGGTACATATAACAAAACAGTGTTATACAGTCTGTACAACACTGTTTTGTTATTTGGGTACTGTACAACACTGTTTTGTTATATGTACCCAAATCACACTCAAAACACTTTTTTAAAAAACTTTCAATTCCAAAAATTATTATACATTTTTTATTAGTTATGTTTTTTTTATTAAAAAAAAAGGCAGGGTGAGCTCGGAGTGAGCTCAATAAGGGTGAGCTTAAGAAATGGACTATATATATATATATATATATATATATATATATATGTGTGTGTGTGTGTGTGTGTGTGTGTGTGTGTGTGTGTGTGTGTGTGTGTGTGTGTGGGAGAGAGAGAGAGAGATCCGTGGAAAGTAATTAAAAATGAATAAATATTATCATTAGCGTCCAATACAAAAATTAATGATCGAAATTAATTTATGTCTGCTACTATTAGTAACGGATGACGAGTTACTAATAGTAGCGGATGTAAAATAGTATCGTCGTCCGCTACTATTAGTTGCGGACGTAACCCGTTATCCATTACTATAGTAGTAGTAGCGAACATGAATTTTTCAATTTTAATCTCGACTGTTGATTTCTATATTGAACGATAAAAATAGTGTATACCCATTTTTTATCCATAGAAAATATATACTATGGATCATTACCCTATATATATATATATAGGGAATTGATATTTTCACAAGTAAATATTATATTTTCATAAGTGTGTCCCATTTTTAACTAAATTAACCCTTTGTGCATTAGACTAACTATAAAATTTAATTTTTATGCCCAATTTGCCATTGTTTAGTAAAAGTTGAATTCTAATATATTTTAACTATTGCTCAAAAGTCTATTCATATTCTCTTTCTTATTGAATTCACGTGTAATGTGTACAGACATGTATAAACAAAAAAGAAATGTAGACATAACGCTGTATATATATGCACACAAGAGAGAATAGAGAAGTCATACGACTGAGGACGTACGATAAACAACGGATGTAGATTGTTCACAACAAAACTTAGAATTAATAATAATAATAATAAATATTATTCCTAAAATTTACATACAAATTTAAGTGAAAGTGATGTTATTCATGTACTAATACTTTCATTGCTTCTTTTTTCTTCCATTGCTTAATCGACTCGTGCGATTCTATCACAAGAGATGAAAGAAGGAAGGCGGAGGGTAATTATTTAACAATATCTTATAGGATATATATTATTTTATTTAGACATGATAAAAGAAAATTAAAAAGAAACAAAGTAATAAAAATCAGGATGGAGTTTAGTCGGTGTAGAAGACTTTAGGATTTATGACTAACTAGATTTATTAAAATACTAGTACTTAACTAGTTTTAGTAATATAATTTAGTAAATTATATTACTAAAATGTCTAGACTTTTTAGTAATATGATATGATAATAGAAATTCTGAAAATATTTTTTTTTCTGGTGGGAGAAAGCCTTAGATTTTAATTTTTATGTGTAAATAATTTTTCTCACTTATTTCTTAACAATTTTCTAATTATTATTAATATTATTACTATCATAAAATTAAATAAATAAAAGTTTTCTTCAATTGAGTAACACTACTAATCAAATAAAGTTAAATAACTAGATGTTTAGTTATTTATTAAATGAGGGTAATTTGGACATAAGAACTAAATTTTATAGTTAGTTTACTGTACAAAGTGTTGGTTTAGTTAAAAATAAGAGCCACTTATAAAAATATCAAATTAACTTGTAAAAATACCAATTCCCTATATATACTTTTCCCAAGAATATATACATTAATTCTTGCTACTAATATACTCAACTGTTACCTTATTTAAATTTTACTGGTTAATTTGGACGTCTATGTTTTTTGAGTTCTTGTGTGTTAAAAAATCTGATCTAATGATCTAACTTGTATGAATTTCCATTATGCTCAGAAAATAGTATAAGGATCCTTGGTTTTTTATTGCATAATGTCTTGGACAATAAAATTAAAGGAAAAGGAGAAGGAGAAGGAAAAGAAGAAGTAATATTTTATAGTATTTCTATTATTCATTTTTTTCACTTTCGTTGTTTATGAACATAGTATTAATTATTTATGGTATATCAAATTTCCCATATATGTACCACCAAAAGATCTTTATATATCGTGCAATTATTATGGATTCAACAATATTCAATATTTCTCAAAAAAGAAAAACCTTGCTTTTATATTTTATTTATTTTAAATTCTTCAAAATATTGTACCAAACAGACCATTTACTTAAATGTTTTTCTTTTCTTTTTCGTATTCCATTTTTTTTTCAAGGACTCTACTTTCCAAGATATTTTTTTATTATTATTTAATTTTTATATCTTTAATTTCTTTACAATATTGGGGGAGGGGTATGAACTCATATATATAACCTACGCTGAGGGAGTTATCATACCATCCGGTCAAAGGATTAATTGGTGGTCTTCTTTATAAGTTTAGATCGATATCTAATGCATGCATGTAATATTGCTACCTTAGGCTCACAGACAACTTACAAATTAAAACAAAATATAAAACTATATAAATTTGTAGGAATATAACTACCGCGTATTTACAAAAATGTCACCGCGTCCCTCTAAAATGACGTAATTTTAATAAAAAAATGCTATTTAAGGAGAAATGTTATTTAAGGAGAATGCTCTTGATCCTGATCGTGTATATATATATATATATATATATATATATATATATATATATATATATATATATATATATATATATTGTGTTCGTTTGTGTATATATATTTTGTAGTACGTCTTACAGTGAAATTAATCTATCTTATTGATGTATGTTAATACATTTTGGCAGAAGTTATTATCGTTGTACACATAATAACTGTCGGGTGAAGAAAAGGGTTGAACGATTGTCGGAGGACTGCCGGATGGTGATAACAACCTATGAAGGTAGACACAACCACATTCCTTGTGATGACTCAAATTCTTCCGAAAACGAATGTTTTACCTCATTCTAATTTATTAAATTAAATTATTGCTGATCATCACTACGATGATAAACATATATAATTGTTGTAATTATTTATTCTTATATATATGAATATTGATATAGCCAGGTTTTCTCAAAAGTTAATTGTTCAATTATGATAAGAAATAGGATTTTCTGACGAAAAAAAGGGAATAATATATTAAGAAGAATGTTGCTATTAGAGATACGCTTAATTTGACTTTGAAGTTAAATTGATGAAATATTAAACTTTAAATTGATGTGAATTTATTTAATTTTAATTGTGTGGGCAAGGAAATCGCGCCTTGCTCGCTTAGGGTTTCGTGTTGGCTGAGGAGGAGAGAAATCCACGAAGAATACGGAATTGATTGGTTGATTGTAGAGGGGAGAACGACAGGTGGGCGACTACTCCAACGACGCGTGGCAGAACCCCTAGAATCCGGAAACCGTGTTAGGGTTATTGGGATTCCAAGAGCCTTCTTCGGTTCTTCGAGTTGAGAGAGTGTTCGAATCTTGTTAGTGCTTTTTAGGTGGAATATCCGAGCCTTAAGCTACTAAAAGAGTCTGAGTCTTGTGTCCGGAGAGCAGTCCCCTTTCCAAATGGAATGGAAGGGGTATTTATAGGGTATTCTGGAAAGTAGTCATGTGCAAGGCACATGCCTTCAGGGAAATTTCAGAAATACCCTTTAGTCCTTAGAGTAATGCCCATATTGCCCTGTCCTTCTAGCCACCAATCCAATCCCTCAATCAATTCCCAAAATGAGCCGCCTCCACGAGCCTTCCGCCTCGGGACACGTGGAGGCTTCTCCCGGTCTAGCACATTTATTTCTGACTTTTTCATCTTCATTCCATTAGGTTATGCGAACCCTAACTTGCACATTTAATGAGGTCGTGGAACCCTAATTGTGCATTTAATTTAATTAGGTCATGTGAACCCTAATTTTGCACATGGGCCCACATTTGCCCCCTGCGCGAGAGTCGCATTTCCAAATAGATGATCGCGCAAGAACACTTTCAGCTTTTAGACGATTCTGCGTGACTTCACTTCACGGGTCTTGAAGACCATGGTCCTAGTAAAAGGAAAAATACTCGTGAGCCAAACCCTTGGATTTGTTTATTTATTTATTTTTTCTGGAAATTGAAAACAAGAAAAATAATCAAATAGCATTCAATAAATAAAAGAAATTTTTATTATTTTGGGTATACAAAATCTTTCTTTTTTTATCAAACCAAATAAAATTAAATCTCAATTTTATTTTGGAAATCAAAGACTGGATTTTATTTTGGAAATAAAATCAAATCTTTCTTTATTTTGAAAATGAAATCAAATATTTTGGATTTTGGAAATAAAATCCAATCTTTCTTTATTTTAAACCCCAAATCTTTATTTATTTGATATATATATATATATATATATATATATATATATATATATATATATATATATATGAGCCATTTTCGAAAATCATCTCTTCTCTTTTGAATAAAATCAAGCTTTAATCTTATTCTTCTCTTGGGAATAAAATCAAGCTTTAATCTTATTCTTTTCGAAAAAACATAAACTTTTTACTTATCTTTATTTTGGAGAAGTAAGAAGTCTCTATTCATAATCCCTCGCCGCATGTCTTGCTTCTGATTAGGTGAAAGATCAGTCATTCATCCCAAGCAGTTGATTCGATAGAGCAACAGGATCTCAAAGGTATGAGGGAATAATTCATATCTGTTCGAGCCCAATAGGGCCGAACCTTAGCCTCTGTTCTTCTTTTTCATCATATTTTTTTTTTGAAGGAGACAGCCCCCCTAGGTGGAGGCGGAACCTTATAGGGCGCCGAAGCTTAGGGCTGAGCCCCTTTTTTTTTTTTTTTTTGAGGAGAGATCCCGCTCTAGGTGGTGGCCAAACCCTATAGGGCGCCGAACCCTAGGGGGCCGAACCTTTATCAATTTTTTTTTTCTTTTTTTGAAGGAGCAGCCCCTAGGTGGTGGCCGAACCCTATAGGAGCCGAACCCTATAGGGCGCCGAACCCTAGGGCTGAGCCTTTTTTTTTTTTTTTTTTTTTTTTTTAAGGAGCAGCCCCTAGGTGGTGGCCGAACCCTATAGGAGCCGAACCCTATAGGGCGCCGAAGCTTAGGGCTGAGCCCCTTTTTTTTTTTTTTTTTTTTTTTTTTGAGGAGAGATCCCGCTCTAGGTGGTGGCCGAACCCTATAGGAGCCGAACCCTATAGGGCGCCGAACCCTAGGGGCCGAACCTTTTTTTTTTTTTTTTTTTGATCTTCCGAGCCCTAATACCTTGAGTACATCTTGGTTTTTTCCTCGGATAATGAAGTGTGGCTTTACATTTTTCCTTGACGAAAACGCGAAAAGAGAAAAATTGATATGCTTGCATGCTACGAAACCACTCCAGATGACCGCACCTCTAGGGGGCGAACCCTAGGGAGGCTGAACCCTAGGGGGCCGAACCCTAGGGGGGCCGAACCCTAGGGGGTGAACTCTAGGCAGAAATTCACGTTTTTGGACGAAAAAATGAAGTTCGGGACGACGAGCCTCTACTATTAGAAGCGTCATTTGGAGTTTTGGGGCCTATAATATATCAAAACGACCGTATCGACGAGCCCTTCAAAACTCATTGCGTTGCCATGACCTATGCTGTTTTAAGTCCAAAAAAGGCTCCGAAGGATGGATTTTGGCTGTCCGAAGTTTTTTTGAAAATTTTCGGGAATTTTTTCTTGCATAAATGTACTCCTTCAATCTTTCTGACATTGTTTCTTCTTGTTTTCAGGTGTTTTGAAGCTCAACTATTGGACGTTCGCTCCTTATTGCTATGGTGAGTACTTCGTGTTCATATAGTTTACTTGACATTCTTGATATGCTTTCCTTACAATTGTTATAATGAACTTCCCCTTGCTTGTAGGCCTTCTCTCCCGAATGCTCTGCAGAACTAAGAACTCCCAATGAATCCCCATTCATCACTGATTGGGGGAGAGCCCCCTTCTTTGGTCCTTCTAACGTCTTTTGGGATAGAGTTAGAGACTATGACCGTACGAGTTTTCCACCCCCAGAAAAAGAAGGCTTGTTTCTGTATGCCCCAGCTTCTGGAGGTTGGGATGACTTTCCTCATGCCGATTGTATTCCCCGCCTATGCATAGAGAAGCAAGAGTACCCATTCAGTCCCCTTCGCTTCCTGTCAGATTCATCTGCTCGCATTCAAGGATGGCAAGATTGGACCGACGAGATCCTTGACAACGCTGAATATGTGGAAATACTGAAGAATGCGAGTATCTTTCGTTGTGTTCAACTGTGTAGAGACCTACGAATTTACCAGGATCATAACGCACTTACTGTGTTGATCTCACGATGGTGTTCCTCTACTTGCACATTCATCACTGCCTGGGGGGAATTCACCCCTACTCTAGAGGATGTTTATGCCCTCTACCAGTAAGTTTTCTTCTTTTATTCCTTTCATTCATTCTCATTTTTTTTTATATATATATATTTATTTTTATTTTATTTTTTTTTTATTTTTTTTTGAATCTCGTCTTGTAGCCTTCCCATTGTTGCTTCGAACTCCTGCGGCCCTTCTAACATGTCCACTAGAGATAACGAATGCGTTGCCTACTTGATGGAAGCCTTCAGGCAATCTTCCCACTTCACTTCCCGCTTCAAGGGTGATACGCTCCTTCCGGATTTCGAGAGTTCAGGTCGGCAAAAGAATTCTTGGTTATCCTGGGTGCGCTATTTCTTCCGTGATTACAAGACCAACCAGTGGAACAGCTCAGTTTACGATAAGTCTGTTCTTGCCTTCCGTGAAGAGACTTGCCCCTTTCCTCTGGCAGCTTATCTAGTTATGTGGTTGTCCCGTTTCATCTTCCCTGGGTCTCCCATAGACGGTCCTTCTGCCCGTATGTTTAGTTTGGCGGCATTGTTATCCCGAGGCTCGGAGATTCCCCTTGCTCCTCTCTTCCTAGGGACCTTATATCGTCGCCTAGACGAAACAACCCTTGCCATGAAAGAATCTGTTGGGAGGTAATCACTTTCATATTTTATATTTAATTGTCATTCAAACTGCCTTTCTTTTCCTTCAACCTTTTCTATAATATATATATATATATATATTTGTTTTTTATTTACTCAGGTATGATGTCAGTTGCTTCATTCCATGCTCCTTCCTTCAGATCTTTCTTTTCGAGCGCTTTCCGGGCTATTCCGATCTTGAACATCTTTCTACAAGAAAGAAAAAATCTCATTCTCTCCCACCACGCAACATCATTCCTCGCATGCTACGCTGGATTGATCACCGTTCTAGTCCTGACAGTACGGATTTGCGACATTTCCTTGATGATTATTCATGCTTCACTGCTCGTCCTTATACCGTCGTTTCAGGGGGTTGCGGTCATCTACCTCACTTCTACAAGCATAAATTTCGTACCTTCTCCAACCTCAGCAGAAATAGTTTGAGTGGCTCCGCACTGTCTTGGTTCGTTTTCCTTCGGTCTACAGAGCTTCCATATTTCCTTGAGAATAATAGTTTTGGTACTGTACTATATTCTCCTCACAGGGTCATGAGACAATTCGGATACGACCAGGAACGCCCTTTCGGTCACACCTGCCGGGGGAATTATGAGGATGTTCTTCTCAATTTCGTCTCTACTTCCTCCTCTTTTACATGGGCATTTCCGAGGCCATCAAGTGATCCCCATAGACCCCTTCCTTTTGTCATACCAGATGACTCCCGAAGCGGGCGATATACCGCTGGAGAACGTAATTACTGGCAAGTCAACCTTAAAAGATGGGAGGATGATACCTTGATTTGTTCATTGCCGGTCTCTATTTCACAACGTCTTCAATGGGGCCGGCTGCTATGCTCTCCCAAGCCCAATGTTCGCTCAGCACTTTGGCCAGCCAGTAGCCGCTTGGCTGAGCGTGACATTTTGATGCCTAAGTCGTCTCCCCCTAAGCAGATCATTCCATCACAGGTTCCCACTACTTCCAGGAGTCTTCCACCACGGGCTCCATTTCGGGTGTCCTCTCTAGCTCCTCCCCCGGGATCCTCTGATGCCGAGGAGATGAGAGTTACTCGTTCTAAAACGAGAGCAGCTACTACTACTGATTCTGAGATAGCTCCTCCTATTGCTTCTGCCGTGGTTCCAGTCAGTCGTCCTCCTATCAGGCTTATCATAAAGCCATTAGCAAAACGCCCTCTCGATAATGTTGATCCTAGTATCCCGGCAGCCGAGGATCCGATTAAGAAGCGTCGTAGAAATTTGGTAATTTGTCGTACTATTCTCAATTTTCTTTCATCCCTTGTATTACTGCTTTCACATATCATTGAGTAATTATTTCCTTTATTATTATTATTATTATTATTTTTTTATTTTAGGTTACCGTGGTTGATGAAGATGATGATGATGATGATGTTCCTCTTGGGTTAATGTATAGTACTTCAAATGAGGCTTCCTCGGCGGCTTTCGCGGCGGCTTCCGCGGCGGCTTCCACTAATCGTGACCCCGTCCAACCGATCCTTGTTGATATTGAGTCATCTACTCCTCGCGACGATTGTGTTAGTCTGGATGCTAAGGATACTTTGTCTGATGTAAGCTCGAGTCCTGCTGTGGGTGATACAGCAATTTCTTTAAACCTTCCTATTCATCCTCCCCATGATGAGTCTGAAGATGTTGATGAGACTCTTACTTCCCGAGGGAGAATCATTCTGAAACTATTGGTGATGTTCATCCTCCCCAGAAGGATTCTACCGAGGTGGTGATTGCTCGGGAGGGCATTGTTAATAGTACTTTGGATGGGATGAATGACATTCCCCTTTCTGTGGCATCTCCCGACTCCTTTTCCATTGACTATATTGTGAGTATCCTTCTTTAATCCATGAGTGATTTGTCTTGAAGATGAATTTCATTTGCTCTTTTTTTTTTTTTTTTTTTTTTTTTATAATGTATTGTGCTTTGACATCTTGTTTTCAGAACGAGAGAATGAAAGATTTGCCTTTGCCCGTTGAGGCACTCGCGTTATTTGCTGTTCTCCATTCGGATAGTGACCTTGGTTATCCTCCAGGTGACCAAGGCTTCGAGGAATCCTTAGCTGTACAACATCTTTCTGCTCCTCCATCCCTGGTCTCGACAAATTCTATGGTGGCCTCTAAAGTAGCTCCTGCTAGAGCTTCCTTCAATCCAAGTGGGGATCTTATTTCTTGGAGGGGTTTCCAGATATCGTCTTCTAGTCAGGAAAGTCTGGAGCGTCTCCTAGCTCGGTTCCCGCAGATTCTTGACCGGCTGATTATTAAGACAACTTCCACCCAAACCCTCTTTCTAGATCAGCTCGCAGGCCTTATTCTTGGATTGCATACTCTTTCTTTATATTCCTTGCGAGTTGAGGACTTGAAGAAGTTTAGCGATGATGTAGATGACCTTGCAGCCGTAGGTGTTGATATGTCTCCTTTTCGTGATAGGTTGGATCTTCTCAAGTCGAGTTTTAACCTTGTTTCACTACGTTCGGAGGTTGCTGTACGTAAATGTGAAGATGAATCCTTTTCAGTGCAGCTTTCTGAGCTTGGTGATGCCGCAAACAGATTGAAGAGCCAGTCTCAAAATTTAAGAGGCCAGCGTCGGGACTTACAAGCAAAACTTCAGGAGGTAGAGCGTCAGTGCCGGGACTTAGAGGCAAAACTTCAGGAGGTAGAGCGTCAGTGCCGGGACTTAGAGGCGACTACCCAACAGGTTAGGGAGCTGAAAGCTGCAAATCTTAAGATTCGAAATGCTGCCGTTGCTGACTTGGAAGCTTTAGTTGTGCCTCCTCTTCATTTTGATATGTCGTGGCCTTTAGATCATAACTTATTGTAGTAGTTTATTTTTTCAATTTCCTGTTTCAGAAACTCATTCACACATATTTCATTTATCAGAACGTGGTTTCTTTAACTTTGTTGATTGCCTTTAATTTGAATGATTCCTTAAAACTCAATTTTTTATTATTGAATCTCAAGTTATTCAAATTAATATTCCAAGACAACAATAGATGTTATAAGAAAACATGAATTTTGTCAAAGATACATATATTTCTCACAAACCAACACTTGAATTCATACTCTTTTTTTTTTTTTTTTTTAAATTAAACATTCGCGTATATGTGAAAGTTTGTCAATTTATTGCTAAAAAATTGCTTTTGACGGAAAGCATAACGTTTCATATAATAAATCTTGCTTTTATCGAAGAAAGCAAAACGTTTGCCACTTTTTAGAGATAAAGTATAACTTTCTTGCTTTTATCGAATAAAGCATAACATTCTTCACTTTTAAAGATAAAGCGTAACTTTTGGGTTTGAGGGCTTATACTCAGGTGCCTCAGTCACTTTTGAAGTTGAAAGTGTAACTTGCGAGGGCTGTTAGTCAGGTTCCTCGATCACTTTTGAAGTTGAAAGTGTAACTTTCGAGGGCTGTAAGTCAGGTTCCTCGATTACTTTTGAAGTTGAAAGTATAACTTTTGTGATGCTCTTCTCATGTGTAATATTTCTTTACCCATTTCAAGTTTAATGGGCCTGAGACAGCATCTGATCCCACACGAGATATCTTGCAATATCCGCTTTCGGAGATCTCTCGTACCCTATACGGGCCTTCCCATTTGGGGTAAAATTTGGTGGTTGGGGTCCCCCTCATAACTTGAGTTGCCGTTTTGAGGACCAGGTCTCCCACCAGAATTTGTCGTGGTACCACCGCGGTGTTGTATTGTCGTCGCAGTCTTTCGTGGTACCGTTCAAGCTTTTCTTTAGCCTTGTCTCGGAAGTCAGCTAAGGCCTCTAGGGCGGCTGGTCGGCTTTCTTCCTCGACTAAGCTTCGAAGTCTCATTCGAGCCGAAGGTATTTCTATTTCGGTGGGCAAGATAGCTTCTTCACCATAAACCAAAGCGTATGGGGTTTCGCCTGTAGGCTTTCTTTTTGAAGTTCGATATGCCCATAATGCTATTGGTAGTTGTTCTGCCCATTTCTTCGGATGATCGTCTAAGGTTTTTGATAAGATTTTTATCAAGGTTTTGTTTGTCGCTTCTGCTTGTCCGTTGCTTTTCGGGTAGTAGGGTGATGATTTATAATGTTTCACCCTGTATCTTTCCATCAGACTTTTGATGTCTCTATTGATGAAGGGGGTTCCATTGTCGGACAAAATGATCTTCGGGATCCCGAAACGGCAAATGATGTGCTCCTTGATAAAGTTTGCCACTGCTGGTCCCGTGGCCTTCTTCAAGGGTATGGCTTCCACCCACTTTGTGTACATCTCGGTGGCAGTTAAAATCCATATGTTGCCCTTAGAATTAGGGTGTACAGGACCTATAAGATCCATTCCCCATGTATGAAAGGGCCATGGTGTTGCTAAGGTGCGCAAATCCACGGCGGGAGCATGTATCAGGTTTCCATGTATTTGACAAATATGACACTTTTTGACAAATTCTAGACAATCTCCTTCCATCTTTGGCCAATAGTAACCATGATCGATAAGTTGTTTGTACAACTTGGCTCCCCCTTGATGTTCATCCTTGTGCATTTGATAGACCAAATCTCTGGCTTCGCCTAGTTCTAGACACCGTAGGGGCTTGCCATTGAAACCTCTTCTGAACAATTCTCCATTTTGTAAGAAGAATCGTTGCGACTTCCTCTTTATTATAATTGCATCCTTCTTTTCGGTTGGAAGAATCTCGTTTTGTAAGAAGTTCACATAAGGAATTCGCCAATCCACTATATCATCAATGAAAGCACATTCATCCTCCCCAGGGTATTCTTGGCATGAAACACAGTGCCGTTGTAGGGCATCTGCTGCCTTCTTCATTTCAGGCCAATAATACCCTTGGCGTTGCAACCTACGATACAGACCTATGTCTGCAAACCCACAATTCTCTTCATGCACCTGATGCAAGACTTTACTTGCTTCTTGTTTCCCCAAGCATCGTGTCAATACACCATCTGCTTCTTTGTGATACAAGATACCTTTGATGATGCTGTACTTTTGTAGCTCTACAATTGGTATTGTTCCTTCCTTAGTTTGCAATTGATGGGAGATGTCATATCTCCAATCGTCTATCATGTCTTTGGGGAACAAGTTTAGCACCGTGGTTGGGAGGGTTCTCTTCATTACCTTCACATTCAAGTCTTCTCCTTGAATATAGACTCGAGATGCTACTGTTGCTAGTGCATCCGGTTGTTTATTCTGTCCTCTTGGCACATATTCAATCACCACCTTCTTGTAAGCTTCCATCACCTTTTGTGCTACAGTTCGATACGGCGCCAAGATGGGTTCTTTCACTCCGAATTGACCTTTTATCTGCTGCACTATAAGGTTTGAATCTCCTTTTACTTTAAGATATTTGGCTCCCAATTCTTGAGCCGCTAATAATCCTAGTATGAACGCCTCGTATTCTGCTTCATTATTTGTGCAAGGGAAGTCCAATTTGTACGACAAGGATATTTCATTTCCTTCTTTGGTGGTCAACACCACTCCTGCTCCGCCTTTACCTTCTGCAGATGATCCATCAAAAGCCAAACTCCACCATTCTGGATCTTCATCCATCAAGTCGATTGATTCCACTTCTCCACCCGGAAGATCCTCAGAAGGGGGCTCATATTCTCCGTTTGGAAATTGAGCTAGCAGGTCTGCCAAGGCTTGACATCGGATTGCCTTTGGTGTTACACACTTGATGTCATATTCTGAAAGAATCATCATCCATCTAGCAGGTCTTCCTACTAATGCTGGCCTAGTTAATAGGTATCTGATCGGATCAGTTTTTGTTGCAATCATTACTTCGTGCGCTAGAAAATAATGTCGCATTTTCTGCGCAATGAACACCAACGCTAGGCAATGCCTCTCTACTTGTGAATACCTGGTTTCCGGTCCTCTGATTATCCGGCTAATGTAATATACAGGTTTCTCTTCTCCATCCACCTCTTGCGTGATCAATCCTCCTATAGACTTCTTGGTAGATGTGATATACAACTGCAACGGCATTCCTCTTTGTGGCACTACCATCGTTTGTGCCGAAGATAAAATTCTTTTTACTTTCTCAAAGGCCTGTTGTTGGTCTTGCCCCCAGTCCCATTGTGCCTTTCCTTTTAGTAATTTGCCGAAAGGTTCTGTGACTTCGGCTAATGCTGGCATGAATCTTCTCATGTACGAGACCTTCCCTAGAAAGCTCTTCAACTGCTTTTGCGTCTTTGGTGGGGGCATCTCTGTAACTGCTTTTGCCTTGCCTGGGTCCACTTCTAAACCTCTGTTGTGCACCAAGAAGCCCAAGAATTTTCCAGCCGTCATTCCAAAGGCGCACTTTTTCGGATTCATCCTCAACTTATACCTTCGGCATCGCTCAAACACTTTCCTCAGGTCCTCCACATGAGTTGTTGCCTTCTTGGATTTCACTACCACATCGTCCACATAGTCCTCCACTATATCATGAATCATGTCATGAAATATAGCATGCATTGCCCTCTGATAAGTTGCCCCCGCATTCTTCAATCCGAATGGCATTACTACATAGTAAAAATTCCCAAACGGGGTACGAAAGGCTGTCAACTCTGCATCTTCCATGGACATCTTTATCTGATTGTAGCCCACAAACCCATCCATGAAAGACATCATCTCATGATTAGCCGTTGCATCTACCAAGGTGTCTATGTTGGGTAATGGGTACATATCCTTCGGGCATGCCTTGTTCAAGTCTCTGAAATCGACGCATATTCGTAGCTGTCCATTTGATTTCTTTACCGGTACGATGCTGGAAAGCCATGTTGGATGTTGGATTGGCTTGATGAACCCTACTTCCAGTAACTTTTTGATTTCTTCCTTTATTTGGGTTTCGACCTCGGGTGCATAGTTGCGAGGTGCTTGCTTCACTGGCTTCATTCCCGGGCTTATGTTTAGATTGTGCTCCACAAGATCTTTGTCAATTCCGGGCATCTCGTCGTAATTCCAAGCAAAGACGTCCTTATACTCTCGCAGTAGTTGTATGAGCTCCTCTTTCTGGTTAGCCTCAAGCTCCTTGTTGACATAAGTTGGTCTCGGCGTTCCTCCATCTGTTGCCAAATCAACTTCTTCTAATTCATTTTGTTGAGGTTTTGGCCTATCTTCAAAGCATTCTGGAGCTGGTTCTACCTTCTGTTGTACAACTTCTTCTCCTTCGTTATTGCTGGAGTGGGGGACACCTCCTGAGCTGTTGGGTTTGAACGCTTCTTTGGGCTCTTCCCCCTTGCACCGTCATAATCGAAACACTACCTTTCCGTCGGGTTTTACAACCCTCTCCCATTTTGTCTTTTGGCCATCCTCGGACTGTGCTATCCGCTTGGCATTTATTATATTTCTGGCATCTTCAGGATTTGCTGGCCTTTTCTTCTCTTCTCTTCCTTCCTTCTCCAAGTCCACTACGACTGGCTTCATATCTTTGGAACATTCTCCATGTTCCGAGGTCTTCTTCTTTACTTTTTCTGCAGGTACAAACTTATCTTCCTGCACTTCCTTCCAGCTTGCTAGTCTTAAGGAATCAGGCCTCGCGATCTGGTTCTCTCCCTCTTCAGCGACATCATCGAAGAAAGTTGCTTCGGTGATGTGTGCCTCCTCTGGTCCAAAGGGATTCCGAGTTGCTGGTACCTTCACTTCTTTCCCTTTCCAGATAGCTTTCAGGCACTGATGAAAGACTGAGGGTACCACCCCATAGTCATTTTGCCAAGCCCTTCCCAGCAAGATATGGTATGCTGCATCTACCTCTGCAACATGGAACATTACAGGCCCTCGGATTTTTCCAACTTGCATGTCTACCTTGATATGTCCCAGGGTTCTCGTGCTTTGGTTAGCGAATCCTGTAATGTTTGTTTGTTCCTTCACTATCTTCTTCTCTGACAGGCCTAACCGTTTGAACATGGTGTAGGGCATAATATTTACAGATGCTCCATTGTCAATGAATGCCCTCCGCACTTCGATGCCATTGATTATCGCTGTCACATACAGTGGTCTGTTGTGCGGGTATCTTATCTCTCTATCAGCTTTAGAGAAAGATATCTTATTTGCTTCCTCCTCCATTGTTTTCACAAATCCTTTGCTTATGGCCATGCAAGTCTCCTGTGTCTCGGCGGCCTTAATTATTGCCCTGGTTGCCTCAATCCTTGCTTCCTTGGCCAACCCTATCTGATCGAAAAAATTTCTGAATTTGGCCCCATTCATCAATGCTGTCACTTGCAGGCCTGGGTCACACTCCTCCTTTTCTTCCACCATCATCTCCACTTCTGGGATTATGTTATGGATAACAGTGTTGCATGTTTCTTTTCCCTTGTGATTTGGCAGTGGCTTGTCATGAACACTGCTTTCCTTTCCCAGTTCAATCTCCCCATTTGCCAACTTCTCGTGGAATATCCTACGCAGGCTATAACAATCCATAGTTGAGTGTCCCGCGTATTGGTGGAAAACACAGAAGTCTGGCCTTCTCTTCATCTCCTCCGTCACTGCAAATCTAGGCCTTGGGGGTTTCACCACCCCATGTTCAATCCATTGCTCGTATAGGCCTCTGAATGCTTTCTCACTGCATGTGATAGCCTCCGGGACCGACTTTCTTGCATATTTATCTCCAGGCCTTCCTTTGCTTCGCTCAAAATTTTTCTCATGCTTCTCCCTCTTGCCCCCTTGTGGTTTTGACTGAGAGTCAGCCAAAGCCACAGTTGCTGTTCTCTTGCCCCTCCATGTAACCGTCGCATGGCTAGTGGGCAGTGTCATGATTCCTCCCAAGTCTTGTGCGAAAGCTGAGAGGGTCGCGAAGGAATCACAAGCCTTGGTAATGAGGTGGGGCTTGAAGGAATCTAAGGCACCATTGTTGCAAATGCTGACCAGGTTCTTTTCTTCAATTGGCTCTGCACACTTCTGTGCCTGGGCCCTGAACCTGTCAACGTAATCTGATAGCTCCTCATTTGGCTTCTGCTTGAACCGCATGAGTTCTACAATGGTTACCTGTTTCTGCACATAGAAAAATTTCTTAAAAAATTGTAATTTGAGGTCATCCCAATCATGGACTGACCCCTTCTCCAAATTGTAGTACCAACTAAAGGCACTATCTGTCAAAGTTTTGTTGAATTCCCGCATCAACAAGTTGTGGTTGTTCACTTCATCATATCCCAGCCACGGAGACATCGACTCTACAAACCTGGCAATATGTTCCCTGGCATTTCCTTTCTCCCCGTTGTATTTTGGAAATTGCGGGGGATGCTCGATATATCCTACCGGGTAAGGTTGCCTCCGAATGTGTGCTGGGTAAGGCGGAGTAAAGTCCAACTCCGAGGGTCGAGATGTCTGCCTACGAAGTTGATTGATTACATCGATCATATCATCCTTCGTCACATACTGGCTCGTGGTGTGAACTCTCTGGGGTGTTGAGATATACTGTGGTATCGGCGGTGTATATGGTAGAGAGATTGGTTGGTGCACACTTGCGTCATGCAAAGTCGGCACTGGTGGAAGTTGCTGGCTCACTCGTTGGACATCGCCTGGAATGGTTGGCATTTGCACCTGTGAAATTGATGGGAGAGCAATTGGGATGATGTTTGTCTGAGGTTGGCTTGCTTCCAACCTATATTGTGGCACGTCACCGCTGTGTTGGGCCTCCAAGTTGATTATTGGAACCGATTGACTTTCCGTCAAGGGCGATACAATCTGGTTCTCTTTGTTGTTGCTGCCATTGTTGTTGTCTTCCACTCCTACCTGTCCCCCCTGCGAGCTTCCTGGGAACATGGCCTTAAACGTAGGAATCTGCATCAACTGCTGGCGGAAGTTCCCCATCTCCTCTTGCTTCCTTTGCATTTCCAGCATCATGGCCATCATCATCCCTTGTCCTTCTCGTGCTTCCTTCAATGCCTTGAGCATCTCCAGTTGCACAGCATTCGTCTGGTCTCCACCTGCATCCTCGCCTTGCCTTCCTGCGTTGGTTTGTTGTTGATTAGTCATATGTGGTGATGTCGAACTCTCTTCTGAAACGTCTTCAACAAGTGGTTGGTCAAAATCCAGGTTTGCGCCTTGGAATGCTTGAGATACTTGTCTTGGAACTGGATCCGGCGAGGTAATGCTATCTGTTGGTGAAGCAGCTCTTCCTGTAATTCTCCCACTTCGAGTTGTGGGCATACCCTTCACGAATTCTACACCTCCCCAGCAGAGTCGCCAAATAAATGTGGGCAAGGAAATCGCGCCTTGCTCGCTTAGGGTTTCGTGTTGGCTGAGGAGGAGAGAAATCCACGAAGAATACGGAATTGATTGGTTGATTGTAGAGGGGAGAACGACAGGTGGGCGACTACTCCAACGACGCGTGGCAGAACCCCTAGAATCCGGAAACCGTGTTAGGGTTATTGGGATTCCAAGAGCCTTCTTCGGTTCTTCGAGTTGAGAGAGTGTTCGAATCTTGTTAGTGCTTTTTAGGTGGAATATCCGAGCCTTAAGCTACTAAAAGAGTCCGAGTCTTGTGTCCGGAGAGCAGTCCCCTTTCCAAATGGAATGGAAGGGGTATTTATAGGGTATTCTGGAAAGTAGTCATGTGCAAGGCACATGCCTTCAGGGAAATTTCAGAAATACCCTTTAGTCCTTAGAGTAATGCCCATATTGCCCTGTCCTTCTAGCCACCAATCCAATCCCTCAATCAATTCCCAAAATGAGCCGCCTCCACGAGCCTTCCGCCTCGGGACACGTGGAGGCTTCTCCCGGTCTAGCACATTTATTTCTGACTTTTTCATCTTCATTCCATTAGGTTATGCGAACCCTAACTTGCACATTTAATGAGGTCGTGGAACCCTAATTGTGCATTTAATTTAATTAGGTCATGTGAACCCTAATTTTGCACATGGGCCCACAAATTGATACAATGATTATAATTGTATAGTACATAACAAAAAAAAAATTTAATCATAAAATTTATTTTATTATAAATCTTTATGAGTTATACCAATTTTAAAGTTTAATAAGCCGTGCTTTGATCTCAAAAGTCAAATTGTATCTCTAATTTTGAAATAGAGGTAGTAATAGCAACACATTAATATATAAAAGCTTTGGACGAAGACCATTGATAGCTCTTATAATGTTTGTGTATGAAGCTTAATACATCTGCAAATTTAAATTTCCAGAGTGGATATGAACATCAATTACTTGTTTGGTGCAGCCGCAACTATCATGACTTGGTTAAAAATATTTTGTTTTTGAGTGATTTATAATATTTTATATCTTCTGGCAATTACAAAAAGTGTTTTTGGTGACCGAAATGTTTGTTGAAATTCCACTTGAAGTTGTAGCTAGATAAGCTTAATTATATTGGTATACTTGTTAGCTCATCTATATATGAAGTATTATCTTAATTAAGAAAATAAGTACTCTCACATTTTTAAAAAATAAAAGAGGTGATTTAGAGATATATTCTAAAGTGCAATGTAAGTGACTAAACGCAGAAGAATGAAATTAGACTACATTTTGATCTAAAATTTTATTATATGCACTATAATTTGATATTCGAGATATATATATATATATATATATATATATATATATATATATATATAGAGAGAGAGAGAGAGAGAGGAATATATTCGCACTCACAATGTACAATTTATATAAAGTAAAATCTCATCATCACATCTACGTAATTGTAATTGTTTCGCGCCATACAACAACTACAGTTGAGTGTGTCAGGACAAATACATATTTGATTTGATCATGATGAAATAATATATATTGGTATCTAGTAACTTTTGTGAAGTCCTTATAATAAAATGGTTTAAATATAATTTACTACCCTAAACTATGGCCATATTCCACTTCGGTGATCCACCTTTCAATTTTGTCAATTAGGTGATTGAACTATCAAATTTTTTCGATTTCATTCAATTGGGTCTGCCACGTCAGAAATTGCTGACGTGACATCCTAATAGGCAGCAGGAGTGCTTATGTGTAAAAACATTATATATTTTTAATGAGATCAAAGGACAAAAAGGTAAAATAAGAAATAAAACAACTAAAAATTACACAAATAATATAAATTAGTTGTATAATTATTTATTTATAGTTATATAATAATATAAATTATTATATAAATAATATAATAATTATTTTTATTAAAATTAATTGTTTTTATTAAAAAAACTGCGTTTTTTTAATTTTTTTTATTAAAAAATATTGTGTTTAATATTAATGATAATAAAAATAAAAATATTAATGATAATAAAAATAAAAATAAAAGCAGTTTTTTTTAATAAAAAAAATAATAACTAAGCAACTAAAAAAAAACGCTGTTGCTTTATTTTAAAAAAAAAGCAGTTGGTTGGTTTTTTTTTAATAAAATAATTATTATTCTTAATAAAAATAATTATTAAAAATAATAAAAATAAAAACGCAGTTGCTTTATTTTTAAAAAAAATGCAGTTGGTTGGTTTTTTTTTTTTTTAATAAAATAATTATTATTTTTTTTAATTAAAAAAACTGCACTTGTATTTTTATTTTTATTATCATTAATATTTTTATTTTTATTATCATTAATATTAAACACAATTTTTTTTAATAAAAAAATTAAAAAAAAACATAATTTTTTTAATAAAAATAATTATTTTTAATAAAAATAATTATTATATTATTTATATAATAATTTATATTATTTATATAACTATAAATAAATAATTATACAACTAATTTATATTATTTGTGTAATTTTTAGTTGTTTTATTTCTTATTTTACCTTTTTGTCCTTTGATCTCATTAAAAATATATAATATTTTTACACATAAGCACTCCTGCTGCCTATTAGGATGCCACGTCAGCAATTTCTGACGTGGCAGACCCAATTGAATGAAATCGAAAAAAATTGATAGTTCAATCACCTAATTGACAAAATTAAAAGGTGGATCACCGAAGTGGAATATGGCCTATAGTTTAGGGTAGTAAATCATATTTAAGCCTAATAAAATTAATGCAAAAGAATTTAGATTAGAAGATCAAACATGTTAGGTTGATCTATTTCGTTTTGTAACTGAATGTGTGTGTGTGTGTGTGTGTGTGTGTATATATATATATATATATATATATATATATATATATATATATATATATATAGGAAATTAAATGATCGTCAAGTTGTTTAGGCAATCATAAAGTTACGTGAATGATCGTAGAGCATATTGATCAAATTTGCAAAGTCTACTTTGAGATCGTAAAGTTAATTTGCTAAGAGATCGAAAAGTATAGTGAAGATCGCAGAGTCTGTCAAAGATCGTAGAGCAGTCTATAGGTCGTAAAACACAGTGAAAATCGCAGAGTCTCTACCAAAGATCGTAGAGTAGTTGTCGACTCAGATATCGTAAAGCATGTTGAAGATCGTAGAGTTTGAAAAAGATTATAGAGCCAATTGAAAACCGTAAAGTCTGAAAGAGATCGTAGAGCTCATTGAAGATCGTAGAGTCTGAAAGAGATCGTAAAGCTCATTGAACATAAAGCTTGCCAATCGTAGAGTCATCTAGCTAGGTACTCTACAACCACCATTAAAATCTACGATTAGAAAAATCGTAGAGTATATTAGCTCTGACAATTGACTGACATTTTCAATAATCGTAGAAGGAGGATCCCAACATAGTTGTTGAACATCTTAAAATTAAAAAGAAGAACAGGTCGAAGTGTCTAACAGCTAGTTCGACGAAGTGACAGCGACCCACGTGCAGGTCACTGCAACTGTAACGCCCCCAAAATAGGTATACAACACCCATCCAACCTATTCTGAGTCGCCAAATACATGGTACAGAAAATAACTACAACTTTATTACAACAATTGTCGTGCAAAATACAATAACACATACGCTGTGAGTTTGAATACAAATATATACCAAATGTGACTCATGTTCCAACCGTGGACATCACCTCACAATGACACCTTACATAAAGGTATAGTCAAAAACTATTTTAGAAATTAGAATCTTTGGGAAGTGCTCAAGGAAACCTTCGTACATGGGAGGTCATGCGTCTAGGTTATGATAGATATCATATGGCCACATAATTATCCTTGGTTGACCCAAAAAACCCCAAAGAAAAACGAGAAGATTACTATCATATTCTTCCCAATGGTGAGTCTTCTCTTGACTTATCATTATCTCCACTGTCTTTAATCGTGAATTATATTTCAAACAAACACCAAGATTATATAGGTAGTGCTCATAGATATACTCAGCAAGTGGATGAGCACAACCCTGTCTTATGATGACACGAGGTTGTATGTCATTAGACATCTTGTATGATAGTGACAAAACACCTTCCAACGTTGGGCACGCCTTACCCTATTGGATTCACCAAATATAACTACTAAATAAACTTTTCTATACTGCTTAGGGAGAACTCCACAGCTAGAGACCACCGTTCTATTCCCTTGTTACCCCCGCTCGACCCAGCTACACTCTTATTACCTGAAAGGAATTGTGAACAGAAGGGTGAGCACAACTAGCCCAGTAAAGAATATCATGACTAAAGATAATTAAATTATCAATAGCCTTCATCAGTAATAAATCAGAGATTTAGAACATATGGTAAATGATAAAAATTTCAACCATAGTTGCAGCGGAACGAGCAATCCATTAGAAGAGTCAAATAGACTATAAAGTCTATTATCTTCTCCACGATAAAAATCCACCAACAATGTTTTATCCCTGTAACATCAATTAACAATTCCTGTCCACAATCACGTGTATAACTCATAATCGTAAATGTAATTCTAAATTCCTTTTCTCATCTAGGACAAAGATAATTTTCATCACCTGAAACATCAAACATCATGGTTATACCAAATCACAGTTCATGTTCATAATCATACTAATAAATTCATCAATAACTCATCTTTGCACTACAGGCCAAAGATATTCAACAACAAGTCATCTTTGCATTACGAGCCAAAGATATTCATTAATAATTCATCTTTGCACTACAGGCCAAAGATATTCCTCAACAGTTCATATTTGCACTACAGGCCAAATATATTCATCAACAGTTCATATTTGCACTACAGGCCAAATATATTAATATCTCAAAGAAATATATAATCATTTCAGAATTTATATAAACAATAATTATAACCATGTTGATCAATTCACCTTTGCACTTAAGATTAAGATATTCAATTATAAATTCAATGGTCATGATCATACCAGTCACAATTCAACTTTGCACTACAGGCCAAAGAGAACCCTAGTCATGATCATACCAACAATCTACCCATCTTTACACTCAAGTGAAAGAGAATTTCAACATCAGGGTTATAAAAATGTTATATATGATAATAAAATCAATATAATCAATATATAGATTTAATCTCAAGAGTAATATTCATAAACCAACTATAATTTGGTCAGAAAAAGAGAATAGTAACTCGTGAATAGTAACTCATAAATAGTAACTTATGAATAGTAAACTCGACACAAAAAGGTAGAAATTTCACAATAAAATACATACCAATATTTCGGTATAATGATATTGAAAGAATAATATTTCTTAAGCTTATAAACAATTTATTTAAATTGTTTACACTTTACTAAATAATACATTTAATCATTCTAAAATACCAAACTCGTAAGATTTTATCACCAATAATCAAAACCCTCATCAAAAATCTGCATACACCTCATATAGGATTCTCAAGCCATAAAATCCTATTTTCTAATTTTCTTACTTCACAAAGCATATTTAATTCATTTACTCATAACTAGACTATTTTCATGATAAATACCAAATCAGTTCCAAAAATATTTCTTTTCTGAGATTTAGTATAATATAGTCCCATAGTGAACATATATTTTTCTCAGAATTTTTAAAAGTCATTTACTATTTTTCATATGGCCAAAATAGCCGAATATTTAGACATTTATCAAAAATTATACTTTTATCTAAAAATTCTGAAATTCACAGAGCATACTCCTATCATATACATGTACTCCCAATAAATTTTTTATCAATTTTGGAGTTAACCACAAGGAATTATAAGCAGTTAATTTTAAAATAGTCTTTTCTCATAAAATTCATAACTCTCAATCTATACATCTAAAAATCACCATTTTTGGACACAACCAAGAAAACTCATCAAAATATCATTTCAAATTTTTCCAGAATTTTTGAAGGTCAGAAAAATTACGAAACTGAAAAACATAACAACCCTTAAAATTCCTTACTATCCCTTACCTCAAAAGAGCAGTACTTCTGATCGGTATGCAAAGCCGAAGGAAACTTGCACTGAATAACAACCCTCAAAGTATCTAAATACTCACAAAATATGCTTCATAATATAGAGAGAGAAAGAGAGAAAGCTTATGTTTCTGGTGTGATTTTTAATTCTAACTTAGCCCTCTATTTATAGGAAAATTTTAGTAGGCTTGACCTGCAACCTGATGGCTTTACCTGCTACTATTCCCACCCACCACATTTGAAATATAATTCAGCACATTTCTTCACTAACTACAAGTGGAGCCCACTAATTCTAGAATTTTCCATCAAAATGATAAACTCCGAAAATTCAATAATTTCTGAACCAGTCATCTCGTAAAATTCATAACAAATTATACGTTCATTTTTAACGGTTCAAAATTTGTGGACATATACTCA
Organism: Panax notoginseng; assembly: GCA_016801055.1. Lineage (NCBI taxonomy): Eukaryota > Viridiplantae > Streptophyta > Magnoliopsida > Apiales > Araliaceae > Panax > Panax notoginseng. The sequence goes on along the minus strand of CM029019.1, from coordinate 190,341,926 downwards.
ACTTATATATGTATAACATATCCAAATATTACCACGATCCAACGGTCGGATTAAAAATTATAACCCCCGCAAAATATCTCAAAAACCTTAATTTTTTAATACCTCCATTCCGACAAAAATACGGATAAAAACCTCAACATTAACTCCTTCATTTTTAACCACAAAAATATATCCCTTATTTATATCCACATAAAATAAATATTCACAGATAATATTACAGAATCACATTTATGACAATCAGGCCGTTCTCAGGAAAGAGGGGGCTTTCCAAGAAGAATTTCTCCTTACCGGCGCGCAATTAAATGACCAAACCTCTCCTTAGACAGAACTTTCTAGACATTGCCAATAATGTTATCTAATAATATTATTCAAATAATATGAATTATTGATCTGATAATGGAAAATACTGTGCAGTGACAATTATTGAACAACAATAATATAAAATTTCAACGTAGCAATTATTGAATCAATAAAATAAAATATTGAACAGTAATTACTGTAACAATTATTGAGTAGTGCCTTCTTACGTAAGAATCAATAATTTCAAAAATACTGTGCAATACCGTGTGCTACTGTGCAATAACGCGTATTACTGTATTTTAACCACCGGGTATTCCAACAGTGTTAACGGTAACAACTACGCTGTTGTTTGTAAAAACTCAAATTTGTCGTTTTCTTCACCCGACAGTTATTCGTTATGGGGCCCACAAATAGCTGCGCCGTCGTACGAATATTCCCCGACAGAAAGAATATTCCACGACCAAACGAATATTCCCCGACAACAATGATTATTTTATAACCACTTGCTTATTTTGAAAAAAATTCATATTTCACCCATAACTTTAAACTTTTATCAATTTAACCATTTACTGAATAGTAATTATAAGAAAAATTGAATACTTTTATTTCATAAAATTCGGGGTCTTACAGCAACAGTCTGATGTGAGATATGAAAACTGAAAGCAAGCTGACACATACTATCTAAAAGTCAACAATCAGAGATCATCTAGGATTGGAGTATTAAATGAGCAACGACAACTTTCAAACGGGACAATCTCGAGGACGTCTATAAGAGGCACGCAGATTCAATCCAACAGTTAACGATCATATATCAAACTGCTGCCATTTCAAAAAGGCTCTACTATACAATCTTAAATCTAGAACATCTTGTTCTACTGCTAAGTCATTTAGTGTTGATCTTAAAGCAACTTAGCGACACCCCAAAACACCTTATTTGTTTTGTGATTATTCAAGTCTTAGTGACCTTTGTAATTAGGTCTTAATGACTTTTTGTAACCAAGTCTAAGTGATTTGAAGGGTTTTGAGTGAACCAATTTTAGTGACTTGTTCCAAGTATAAATGACTTGAAGGAATCTTTGTGATTCAGTTATTGTAATTGTTCTTCGTGAATCTTAATGATCACCCCATCTTTAGTGGATTTTCTACTCGAGAAGTGAAAGAGTGGACTAGGAGATCTTTGTACTCTAAATCACTTAAAATATTTTGTCTCATTTACTTTCAACACTTGCATTTCTACAAAGTCATCTATATGACTTAATTCCCTCTGTGTGCTAAACTTAGAATTATGACTTTCCTAAATCTTTGAAAGCGAATTTTGAAATTATTATTCCATTGTTTATAATTAAATAATATAATATATATAATATAAAAATAAAATAATATAATATAATATAATATAAAAATAAATTAAATTAAATAATATAAGATATAAATAAAATAAATTAATTTAAAAAATAAATTGCTTAATATAATATAATATAAGACAAAATAAATAAAATAAAATAAAAACAATACGATAAAATAAAGTAATTAATTAACATAAATAAATTAAGTAAATTAAATTAAGATAAATATTATAATATAATATAATTCAAATAAATATATAGTATGAAATAAAATAAATTATCACTTAACTACTAAAATAAAATGAAATGAACTAAGTAACATTTACTTAGTTTCTTATCTACTAATAAAATTTTGTGAAATTAACTAAGTACCATTAATATAGTTTTGCACAACTAAATAAAAATAAAAATATGATATATTATAATATAGTACAAAATAAATAAATTACAATAAATTTAATTTAATTTAATATAATAAAATATAAATAAAATAAAATTAATAAAAAATAGTTTAATTTAATATAATTAATTAAATTAAATAATAATATATATTAAAAAAATTAATGCAATTTAACTAAATTAAATTAAATAATATAATATAATATAAAAATAAATTAAATTCAAATAAACTAGTTAAATTAAATAATTTAAGATATAAATAAAATAAATTAATTTATAAAATAAATTGCTTAATATAATATAATATAAGACAAAATAAATAAAATAAAATAAAAAACAATACGATAAAATAAAGTAATTAATTAACATAAATCAATTAAAAAATTAAATTAAGATAAATATTATAATATAATATTATTCAAATAAATAAATAATATGAAATAAAATAAATTATTACTATATGAATTGGCATAGAACAAGGGATGTCATGCCTGGTCAGCTGACTCACCCAACAGATGGAGATGAATGGAAGAATTTTGATGCCAATTTTCCACAATTTGCCGACAAAGTTAGGAATGTCAGGCTTGGCATGGCTACAGATGGCTTCTGTCCATTTAATAATTTTAATCAGCCTTACTCTGTTTGGCCAGTGATTATGGTAGTTTACAATCTTCTACCGTCAATGTGCATGAGGGATCCGTATCTTTTCTTGACTTTACTTATACCGGGGATAAGAGTCCTACAAAAGACATCAATGTGTACCTTAGGCCGTTAGTTGATGAACTTAAGATGATGTGGGAAACAGGTGTTCAGACTTTTGATAAATTTGTCTGGAAGAATTTTGTGATGAAGGCAGCCTTGTTGTGGACTATCACTGGCTTTCCTGCACTTAGGATGATTATTAGGACCATCACATACGGGCGTTGACTTAGACGACGCTATGTTCCAGAGGGTTATAGCGGCGGTATCAGAACGATATGGTACGGATTCTTTATTCCATTAACAGGACCTGCCCAGCCGTGCTCGCCTCCATCAGCTTGCTCAGGACATCGCAGCTGGTGCCACCACTGAGAGTACGGGTATCCCTCCGGAGCAGTTCGTTGCGATACGCGACGAGGTGGTCTGGATGGTGGTTACCTTACTCTTGGACGTTTTTGGGCTGCTGTTGAGTCAGCCCTCGAGTACTGATCAGGTATACTTTTCATTTTAAATTTTCGTATTCTGCATGTTATTTAATTTTCTTTTATGTGCATCTTTAATTGTATTATATATATGGAATAATGAGTTATATTTTTAATTGTATCAACATGGTGCTTATTCTGATCACGAGCGGAAGGACGACGTCGATGACGATTTTTATACGCCAGAGCAGCAACCTCGATGTCCGCCCGATGATCCTCCTCACACCGGGGGTAGTACTATTGTCTTGACTTAGTTTAGTTGATATTTGACATTTTTATAGTTTAAACCTTGTATATAATTCATATAGCCAAACTTTTATGTGAACAAGTCATTTTTATATATATTATGGAGTATTGTACGTAGTTTAAAAGCATTTTTGTATATCTTATGGAGAATATGACATATTGTAGTTAATATAGATTATTTTTATTATTGTTGGACTTGTATGCATGTGTGAACAACTATCATATTATTATGTTGGACTTGTATATGTTGTTGGAAGGTTATTATGTTGATTGTACTGTTGGAAATATAAACAGGTTTTACAGGTATAAAATTGTGGGATAAAAGTCTGGATGTTGCAAACAGAGCAAATATTTTTTTAAAAATCCTTATCCTCGACGGAATAAGGTAATCTCAACGGAATTCCGTTGAAAATAAGTTTGTATACATGCCAGGAGATATTGCCACGTGGTAGCTTAATATAGACCAAATAATCTCGACGGAAGGCATTCAGTCGAGGATATAATACAATCGACGGAATATTCAGTCGACAATATGTTCGTCGGAGTTACTTAATCCCGACTGAAATCTCGACGAACTTAATTGTGACGTGCTTAAACCCGACCGAATCTCCAACGGAATATTCCATCGAGATTAAGGTATCCTCGACAAAATATCTTCATCCTCGATGGAATATTCCGTCAAAAATAAGACCTTTTATTGTAGTGATTGTTAATGAGTTGTTTCATATTGACACTTGTTAGTTTAGTGTATGTACACGTTTGATGAGATAAAATTGGTTTTGTAGTCATGTTATATGTGAAATATATTATTGTACGTTGTGACGCCCCCAAAATTAGGTATACATCACCCATCTTGAGTCGCCAGATACATGGTACAGAATTCAAATACAACTTAATAATACAACTGTCGTGTACAATACGACAGAACATAAACTGTGAGTTTGAATACAAATATTATCTTCTAGAGAGTATCCATACTCAAAAGGAGTCCTCATTACAATTATTATCATACTATTTCACAGAATAGTGAGGACTACTAATGCTATCATCTAGGACCATCACTCCGTTTCCCGACTAGTCCCAGCTACGTTCTCATTTCTTGAAGAGAACAGTGAAAGAAAGGGTGAGCTCAACCAGCCCAGTAAGAAATATTATGACTAAGATAATGCAGAATAAATTATCATTAGTCTCCAACAATGTAAAACTGATAAAATACAATAGACATCAAGTTTAACTGCAGCGAAACAAGCAATCCATTAAAAGAGTCAAGTAGAGAATAAAATCTACTATCTTTTATGATTTAAAAGGTTTTTCATGACTTTTATCGCTGAGACTCAGCAAAAAAAATAATCCACATCATCGAATCATCCCTCCACTACGGCCAAGGATATTCTTTAGTATCACGACCACGAATTATCCATGCACTACGGGCCAAAGATAATCGTGTTTTCATCAACAGTCCTGATCATGCCATAAAACAATTCATCATTGCACTACGGCTAAAGAGAATCCATAGCCATAATCATATCAAAAACTGTCCATCAATGCACTACGGGCCAATGAGGACTTTTTCCACATTATTTGTAACATTACGGTTATGATTACACCGAATAATCCCTGGTCATAATCATACCAAGTCCATCTATGCACTACAGGCCACAGATGACTTTTAACATAATATACACATGAGGATGATGACAATGATATAATAATTCAATAAAATAAGTTCAAGAATTAATTTGTCCAGGAACTGATAACGTCCAAATTGTCAACATGATACTGCTTTGTAGAGTAAAATTCAAAAATACTCGGAAGAATATTTTCATGAAAAGATACTGGATGAAGCGCAAATATCAAGGATATTCCACTAATTTCATGGAGTATAGAAGTCAAAGTTTTAACCAACTGAGTATAATAAAGAATGGAATAACAAAAGAAATCACCATGCATGCGATAGACCGGACAGACAGGTTATTCTAACAGAAAAATAAATAATGGAACCAGGTCATGCGTAAACGCACCGACAGGATATTCCGACAGAATAATAAATAATAGAACCAGGTCCGGCGTAAACGCACAGACAGGATATTTCGACAGAATAATGAATAATGGAACCAGGTCTGACGTAAACGCACAGACAAGATATTCTGACAGAATAATAAATAATGGAACCAGGTCCGGCGTAAACGCATAGACAAGATGTTCCAACAGAATAATAAAGAATGCAATAACAGAAGAATTTCACCAAGTATAGGGTAGCCCGCGTATACATGTTATTCCAACAGAATAGTAAATAATGGAATAACAGAAGTTCTCTTCATGAATACAAAAGAAATAATACCCCTTACGGGTACAACAAATAATATCCCTTTCCGTTTTAAAGAAGAACTGAAATAAAGAAGTAGTTAAGTAGCAGAATACTTTTCTTCTTTCTCTCTATAGTTTCTCTCTCTAGAGTTCAGTTAATTCGTAAGAAAATAATGAAGGAATGAGCTTCTATTTATAGGAAAATGGAATGCATAGTAACTAATCCATGAACGGTCCAGATTGATTTACTTTAATCTGGCGGTCCATATTTAAAGAAAAATCTTTTAAATAAAATATAATATATTCTATTTATAGAATAACTTTAATAAAGTATTCTGTTTTATATAAAAAGATGTTTCTGTTTTATTACGTTAATAATACGAATAAAATAAAACTTCATTATCGCTAAATAATTTATATTATTAATTGACAATAATTGAATCAAACTGAGTGACTTCTCACATAAGCATTAATAATCAATACCGTGTGCTACTATGCAACCACAGGTATTACTGTACTTTTACTACCGAGTAGTTCAACAGTATCAACTGTAAAACTTCTGCCGTTATTTTTAATAAAATATTTTTGTCGTTTTCTCAATCCGACAATAATTCCGTTGTGGGATCCACCAATAATTGTGCCGTCGTACGAATATTCTCCGACAAAAATAATATTCCCCGGCCAATCGAATATAATACAACAACTTGCATACTTTGCAAAATTTATAAATACTACCCACAACTATAATATTATCTCAAATTCACACCATAATATTTTAAAAAAATATTTCGATTAAATTAAATCTTTATTCATAAAATCTGGGGTTTCACAATCTCCCCTCCTTATGAAATTTTGCCCTCGAAATTTTCGTACGTACCTGGTATGCCGAACAGATGAGGACACTTCGTCATATTCTAACTCTTGAGGTATAACCTTTGAGTGTTGAATACATTCCAGGATTTTAACAGGTACATCTTCATACGTTAAATTATCCGCTATCTCGTCCGGTTCTAAATCAATAATGTGGTTTGGGTCGTCCACATATTTACGTTACATCAATACGTTAAAAAATGTTATGAACACGCGACATACTTGGCGGTAAAACGAGTCTATAAGCCACAGTTCCTACTTGATCGAGGATTTCAAATGGGCCAATTAAATCGAGGGTTGAGATTTTCTCTCTTCGTCGATTCTTGCTTCTAGAATAACGCCCTCTTGAACCTTCTTCTTCACGTTCATCAGCTCTGAATATGTAGCTTGAACGGTTTTAACTTTATCGATTAAAGTCGATTCTAATCGTATATTCGTTATCTTCACGTGAGTTCCTAGAGTCTTTAACTCTATCTTCATCATTTGTAAGTTATACAAAATGGGTCTTTGTGTTAACAACATCGCACTCACATACGATCTTCTACTCAACGCGTCAGCTACTACGTTCGCACTTCCACGATGATATTGAGTGGTACGATCGTAATCTTCAACAGCTCGAGCCAACGTCTTTGGCGTATTATATGTTCGTTTTGGTTGAAGAAATATCTGAGGGTTTAAGAAATGGGTTTTGTACTGGGGTTAATACAAAATTCGATTTCACGCTCTAGGGTAGGCTAAGAAGTCTTCAGGAATACGTCAAGAAATTTATTAACGATAAAAATATCATTCAAAACTGTGACCCTCATCCAAGACTTGGATAGCACGTCACATTAATACCTATCAACTTGCCATCTTCATTCACGACGTTGCCTACAGAAAGTCTGGCTTTGGTGCATTCCATACAAGAAAGTCAACAACGAAAGGATCGAGACTCTTTATTTATGGCTTGATATGACAATGATTGACTTTAGTGGTTTGGTTACTTGAATTCGCATAATAGGTTGGTTAGGAATATGAAAGCTAACAACCTTACGAAAAGCATGATGAGCAGTTAACCAATCGTTTCCAAAAATCACATCAATGCAAGTATTTTCAAAAAGATAAGATCGACAGGTAACGTGAAAGTGTTGATTTGAACAAGATTTATAAATAGTGGAGGTAACGAAGGTTTCTCCCAACTGAGTTAAAATAGATATATCAAAGTCTAACTTCTCCAGAGTTAAGTTCAAACATTGAACACAACTAGGTGAAATAAAAGAGTAAGTAGAACCGGTATCTAACACGGTATAGACTTCGCAAGAGTTTATGACTAACATACCCGTGATAATTTTATTCAGGTACCTCGTCACGAAAAAAAAACACTCTCTCTTAAACTACCTGCTTTGGCTTGTCTGGGACATCCTTTGGCATCACTATCCCAGCTGGACTTGACTTCACCATATGACAAAATTGAGCTAGGTGACCTTCTCTTCTGTAATTAAAACACGCTTTGGATTGCTGCGTACAGTTTAGACAGATGTGTCCCTCCTGCCCGCATTTGAAACATACGACCGATGGTCGTTCTTCTTCCTTTGAAACGGGTGCTGGTACCGACGTCTTCACGTCATTGTTGAACATTCTCTTCTTGAAATGTCCATTCTTATTATTTTGGCCATGATTACCACCGAAGTGGTTACCATTTCTGGCATGTTGATTCCCTCCATGCTTATTGTCATTGAAACGCCCCCAAAATTAGGTATACATCACTCATCTTGGGTCGTCAGATACATAGTACAGAATACAAATACAACTGATTAATACATCTGTCGTGTACAATACGACAAAACATAAACTGTGAGTTTGAATACAAATATTATCTTCTAGAGAGTATTCATACTCAAAAGGAGTCCTCATTACATTTTTTAACACACCATTACATAGAATAGTGAGGACTACTAACTAATACTATCATTCGGACCATCACTCCGTACCCCGACTTGTCCCAGCTACGTTCTCATTTCCTGAAGAGAACAGTGAAAGAAAGGGTGAGCTCAACTAGCCCAGTAAGAAATATTATGACTAAGATAATGCAGAATAAATTATCATTAGCCTTCAACAATGTTAAACTGATAAAATATAATAGACATCAAGTTTAACTGCAGTGGAACAAGCAATCCATTAAAAGAGTCAAGTAGAAAATAAACTCTACTATCTTTTATGATTTAAAAGGTTTTTCAACACTGCGATCGCTGAGACTCAGCTTAATAAAATAATCCACATCATCGAATCACCCCTGCACTACGGCCAAGGATATTCGTGTATTCATTAATGGTCATGATCATGCCAACAACTGTCCATCAATGCACTACGGGCCAATGAGGACTTTTACCACATCATTTGTAACATTACGGTCATGATTATACCGAATAATCCCTGGTCATAATCATACCAAGTCCATCTATGCACTACATGCCACAGATGACTTTCAATATTTTATAAACATGAGGATGATGACAATGATATAAGAATTCAATAAAACAAGTTCAAGAATTAATTTATCCAGGAATTAACAACGTCCAAATTGTCAACATGATACTGCATTGTGGAGTAAAATTCAAGAACGCTTAGAAGAATATTTTCTTGAAAAGATACTGGATGAAACGCAACTATCAAGGATATTCCACAAATTTCATGGAGTATAGAAGTCAAAACTTAACCAACTGAGTACAATAAAGAATGGAATAACAAAAGAAATCACCATGCATGCGATAGACCGCACAGACAGGTTATTCCAACAGAATAATAAATAATGGAACCAGGTCCGGCGTAAACGCACAGACAGGATATTCCGACAGAATAATAAATAATAGAACCAGGTCCGGTGTAAAACACACAGACAGGATATTCCGACAGAATAATAAATAATGAAACCAGGTCCGGTGTAAAACACACAGACAGGATATTCCGACAGAATAATAAATAATGGAACCAGGTCCGGTGTAAAACACACAGACAGGATGTTCCAACAGAATAATAATAAAAACGGAACCAGGTCCGGTGTAAAACACACAGACAGGATGTTCCAACAGAATAATAATAATAAAAACGGAACCAGGTCCGGTGTAAAACACACAGACAGGATGTTCCAACAGAATAATAGAAGAATATCACCAAGTATAGGGTAGACCACGTATACAGGTTATTCCAACAGAATAATAAGAAATAACAACAGTTCTCTTCATGAATAAGAAAGAATAACACCCCTTACCGTAAAAGAACTGGATATAAGAGTAGTGAAGTAGCAAAAAACTTTCCTTCTATCTCTATATAGTCTCTCTCTATAGTTTCTCTCTCTAGAGTTCAGTGAATTCGTAAGAAAATAATGAAGGAATGAGCTTCTATTTATAGGAAAATGGAATGCATAGTAACTAATCCATGAACGGTCCAGATTGATTACTTTAATCTGATGGTCCATATTTAAAGAAAAATCTTTTAAATAAAATATAATATATTCTATTTATAGAATAACTTTAATAAAGTATTCTGTTTTATATAAAAAGATGTTTCTGTTTTATTACGTTAATAATACGAATAAAACAAAACGTCATTATCGCTAAATAATTCATATTATTAACTGACAATAATGGAATCAAACTGAGTGACTTCTCACATAAGCATTAATAATTAATACCGTGTGCTACTATGCAACCACACGTATTACTGTACTTTTACTACCGAGTAGTTCAACAGTAACAATGGTAAAATTTCCGCCGTTATTTTCATAAAGTATTTTTGTCGTTTTCTCAATCCGACAATAATTCCGTTGTGGGGTCCACCAATAATTGTACCGTCGTACGGATATTCCCCGACAAAAAGAATATTCTCCGACCAATTGAATATAATATGACAACTTGCATACTTTGCAAAATTTATAAATACTACCCATAACTATTATATCAAATCCACACATTAATATAAAAAAAATTATTTCGAGAAAAATTAAATATTTATTCATAAAATCTGGGGTTTCACAATCTCCCCTCCTTATAGAATTTCGCCCTCGAAATTTACGTACGTACTTGGTATGCCGAACATGTGAGGATACCTTGACTTCACTTCAAATTCTAACTCTTGAGGTATAACCTTTAAGCATCGAATATGATCCTTCTTATCCAAGATGTTAACACGTATCTCCTCATACGTTAAATCTTTCGCTATTTCGTCCGGTTTTAAATTAATAATGCGGTTCGGGTCGTCCACATATTTACGTAACATCGATACGTAAAAAAAAATGTTCTGAACACGCAACATACTTGGCGGTAAAACGAGTTTATAGGCCACAGTTCCTACTTCATCGAGGATTTCAAATGGGCCAATTAAATCGAGAGTTGAGATTTCCTCTCTTCGTCGATTCTTGCTTCTAGAATAACGCCCTCTTGAACCTTCTTCTTCACATTTATCAGCTCTTAGTATGTAGCTTGAGCGGCTTTAACTTTATCAATTAAAGTCGATTTTAATCGTATATTCGTTATCTTCACGTGGGTTCGAATATTCACACTTGTAACCGTATACGATCTTCTACACAATGCGTCAGCTACCACGTTCACTTTTCCACGATGTTATTGAATGGTACGATCGTAATCTTCAACAGCTCGAGCCAACGTCTTTGGCGCATAATACGTTCGTTTTAGTTGAAGAAATATTTGAGGGTTTAAGAAATAGGTTTTGTACTGGGGTCAATACAAAATTCAATTTTACGCTCTGGGGTAGGCTAAGAAGTCTTCAAGAATACGTCAAGAAATTTATTAACAATAGAAATATCGTTCAAAACTGTGACCCTCATCCAAGACTTGGATAACACGTCACATTGATACCTATCAACTTGCCATCATCATTTACAACGTCTCCTACAGAAAGTCTAGCTTCGGTGCATTCCACACCAGGAAGTCAACAGCGAAAGGAACGGGGATTTTTACTTATGGCTTGATATGACAATGATTGACTTTAGTGGTTTGGTTACTTTGAATTTGCATAACAGGTTGGTTAGGAATATGAAAGCTAACAACCTTACGAGAAGCATGATGAGTAGTGAACCAATCGTTTCAAAAAAAATCACATCAAAGGCAAGTATTTTCAAAGAGATAAGATCGACAGGTAACGTGAAAGTGTTGATTTGAACAAGATTTATAAATAGTAGAGGTAACGAAGGTTTCTCCCAACTGAGTTTAAATAGACATATCAAAGTCTAAGTTCTCCGGAGTTAACTTCAAACATTTAACACAACTAGGTGAAATAAAAGAGTGAGTAGAACCGGTATCTAACACGGTATAGACTTCGCAAGAGTTTATGACTAACATACCCGTGATAATTTTATTCAGGTTCCTCGTCACGAAAAAAAATACTCTCTCTTAAACTACTGGCTTTGGCTTTTCTGGGACGGTCTTTGGTGCCTCCATCCTATCTGAACTTGTCTTCGGTGAACGACAAAATCGGGCTAAATGACCTTCTCTTCCACAATTATAACATGCTTTGGACGGCATCGCGCAGTTTGGACTGATGTGCCCCTCCCCTCCGCATTTGAAACATATGATAGGTGATCGTTCTCCTTCATTAACGACAGGTGCTGGTGTTGACGTCTTTCCATCATTGTTGAATCTCCTCTTCTTGAAATGCTCATTCTTATTATTTTGGCCCTGATTACCACCGAAGTGGTTACCATTTCTGGCATGTTGATTCCCTCCACGCTTGTTGTCACCGCTTCGATGACTGCTTTCACTAGTATTATCATTTTGCCGGCTGCTCTCTTTTGGCTGCGTTGTCTCGTTATCGCGCTCCACCAACTGAGCCCTATTTACAACATCTGAATACAAACACAGTTTATGAGAAACAAGATGTTGACGTATCTCTGGCTTCAAACCTCTTAAAAACATCCGCGTCATTCTTTCTTCATTATCCACCAGGTGGGACGCAAACCGGGATAACTCCGCAAATTTTGCCTCGTACTGCGACACGGTCATATTATTCTGCTCCAATTTGATGAACTCCACCTCCTTCATGTGACGAATACTCTCGGGAAAGTATTTGTCGTTAAACAGATCTTGGAACTTCTCCCAAGACATCTTCAGTGCGGCAGGTTGAGTACGCTTTATCGATTCCCACCAGTAATCTGCCTCTCCTCGCAACATAAAGGCGGCAAAGGGAACCTTTTGCTCCTCGGAGCAACCCAAGACATCAAATATCTTGGTGATCTGCTTTATCCATGTTTCAGCTACAAGTGGTTTGGGTTCTCCCTTAAACTCCGGTGGTCCCAGCTCCTTAAACTGTTTAGCGGTGACCGCCTGAGAGTTTCCAGTATTTCCACCTACGTTGTGGACAGGAGCCGCTTTCACCTGTTGTTGCATGAATTGCATAAAGCCTCTGAACATTTGATCATTCATCATTTGGTCAGTGTTGTTGTTTGCATGAGGATTGACACCTTCCTGATGCACATTATCATGATTATTGATGTGTGGTGAATCAACAGTCGTCTGTGCTCCATTGCTATTCTCAACATTCTCGGATGCCATTTTCAGATACTGCCACAAAATAAAAATTAATTGATATGTCATATATTATCCTTATGTTATGACCGACCAATTAAATACCATGCAAATAAACTTAGGTAGGTCATACTAGCGAAGGAATTCCCCGTCTCTCCCCTCCTAGTTCTATTCTCACATCCTAGCCAGGGATCATATCCCTAAGCTTTGATACCAACTGAAACGCCCCCAAAATTAGGTATACATCACCCATCTTGGGTCGTCAGATACATAGTACAGAATACAAATACAACTGATTAATACATCTGTCGTGTACAATACGACAAAACATAAACTGTGAGTTTGAATACAAATATTATCTTCTAGAGAGTATTCATACTCAAAAGGAGTCCTCATTACATTTTTTAACACACCATTACATAGAATAGTGAGGACTACTAACTAATACTATCATTCGGACCATCACTCCGTACCCCGACTTGTCCCAGCTACGTTCTCATTTCCTGAAGAGAACAGTGAAAGAAAGGGTGAGCTCAACTAGCCCAGTAAGAAATATTATGACTAAGATAATGCAGAATAAATTATCATTAGCCTTCAACAATGTTAAACTGATAAAATATAATAGACATCAAGTTTAACTGCAGTGGAACAAGCAATCCATTAAAAGAGTCCAGTAGAAAATAAACTCTACTATCTTTTATGATTTAAAAGGTTTTTCAACACTGCGATCGCTGAGACTCAGCTTAATAAAATAATCCACATCATCGAATCACCCCTGCACTACGGCCAAGGATATTCGTGTATTCATTAATGGTCATGATCATGCCAACAACTGTCCATCAATGCACTACGGGCCAATGAGGACTTTTACCACATCATTTGTAACATTACGGTCATGATTATACCGAATAATCCCTGGTCATAATCATACCAAGTCCATCTATGCACTACATGCCACAGATGACTTTCAATATTTTATAAACATGAGGATGATGACAATGATATAAGAATTCAATAAAACAAGTTCAAGAATTAATTTATCCAGGAATTAACAACGTCCAAATTGTCAACATGATACTGCATTGTGGAGTAAAATTCAAGAACGCTTAGAAGAATATTTTCTTGAAAAGATACTGGATGAAACGCAACTATCAAGGATATTCCACAAATTTCATGGAGTATAGAAGTCAAAACTTAACCAACTGAGTACAATAAAGAATGGAATAACAAAAGAAATCACCATGCATGCGATAGACCGCACAGACAGGTTATTCCAACAGAATAATAAATAATGGAACCAGGTCCGGCGTAAACGCACAGACAGGATATTCCGACAGAATAATAAATAATAGAACCAGGTCCGGTGTAAAACACACAGACAGGATATTCCGACAGAATAATAAATAATGAAACCAGGTCCGGTGTAAAACACACAGACAGGATATTCCGACAGAATAATAAATAATGGAACCAGGTCCGGTGTAAAACACACAGACAGGATGTTCCAACAGAATAATAATAAAAACGGAACCAGGTCCGGTGTAAAACACACAGACAGGATGTTCCAACAGAATAATAATAATAAAAACGGAACCAGGTCCGGTGTAAAACACACAGACAGGATGTTCCAACAGAATAATAGAAGAATATCACCAAGTATAGGGTAGACCACGTATACAGGTTATTCCAACAGAATAATAAGAAATAACAACAGTTCTCTTCATGAATAAGAAAGAATAACACCCCTTACCGTAAAAGAACTGGATATAAGAGTAGTGAAGTAGCAAAAAAACTTTCCTTCTATCTCTATATAGTCTCTCTCTATAGTTTCTCTCTCTAGAGTTCAGTGAATTCGTAAGAAAATAATGAAGGAATGAGCTTCTATTTATAGGAAAATGGAATGCATAGTAACTAATCCATGAACGGTCCAGATTGATTACTTTAATCTGATGGTCCATATTTAAAGAAAAATCTTTTAAATAAAATATAATATATTCTATTTATAGAATAACTTTAATAAAGTATTCTGTTTTATATAAAAAGATGTTTCTGTTTTATTACGTTAATAATACGAATAAAACAAAACGTCATTATCGCTAAATAATTCATATTATTAACTGACAATAATGGAATCAAACTGAGTGACTTCTCACATAAGCATTAATAATTAATACCGTGTGCTACTATGCAACCACACGTATTACTGTACTTTTACTACCGAGTAGTTCAACAGTAACAATGGTAAAATTTCCGCCGTTATTTTCATAAAGTATTTTTGTCGTTTTCTCAATCCGACAATAATTCCGTTGTGGGGTCCACCAATAATTGTACCGTCGTACGGATATTCCCCGACAAAAAGAATATTCTCCGACCAATTGAATATAATATGACAACTTGCATACTTTGCAAAATTTATAAATACTACCCATAACTATTATATCAAATCCACACATTAATATAAAAAAAATTATTTCGAGAAAAATTAAATATTTATTCATAAAATCTGGGGTTTCACAGTCATCGCTTTGATGACTGTTATCACCAGTATTATCATTTTGTCGATTGCTCTCTTTTAGTTGCGTTGACTCGTTATCGCGCTCTACTAACTGAGCCCTATTTACAACATCTGAATACAAGCACAGTTTATGAGAAATTAGATATTGACGTACCTCCGGCTTCAAACCTCTTAAAAACATCCGCGTTATTCTTTCTTCATTATCAACCAAGTGGGACGTAAATCGGGATAACTCGGCAAACTTGGCTTTGTACTACGACACGGTCATGTTGTTTTGCTCTAACTTGATAAATTCCACCTCCTTCATGTGACGAATGCTTTCGGGAAAGTACTTGTCGTTGAACAGCTCCTGAAATTTCTCCCAAGACATCTTGAGTGCGACAGGCTGGGTACGTTTTACAGATTCCCACCAGTGATCTGCCTCTTCACGCAACATAAAGGTGGCAAAGGGAACCTTTTGCTCCTTGAAGCATCCCAAGACATCAAATATCTTGGTGATCTGCTTTAACCACGTCTCTGCCTTAAGTGGTTCTGGCTTCCCCAAAAACTCTGGTGGTCCCAGCTCCTTGAATTGCTTAGCGGTGACCAACCGTGGGTTGCCATTGTTTCCTCCTGCATTATGAACAGGAGCCGCCTTCGCCTGATGTTGCATGAATTCTAAAAAGCTCTTAAATGTACCGTCGTTCGTCAATTGATCAGTGTTGTTGTTTACAGGAGGATTATCGCCATCCTATTGCACATTATCCTGATTATTGATCTGTGGAGATTTAACGGTCTCCTGTGCTCCATTGCTTATCTCAACATTTTCAGATGCCATTTTTAAATATTGTTACAAAATAAGGGCTAATTAATATATCACATATTATCTCTATACTCTGACCGACCAATTAAATAACAAGTAAACTTAGGTAGGTCATACTAGCGAAAGAATTTTCTGTCTCTCCCCTCCTTGTTCTATTCTCACATCCTAGCCAGGGATCATATCCCTAAGCTCTGATACCAACTGTGACGCTCCCAAAATTAGGTATACATCACCCATCTTGAGTCGCCAGATACATGGTACAGAATTCAAATACAACTTAATAATACAACTGTCGTGTACAATACGACAGAACATAAACTGTGAGTTTGAATAAAAATATTATCTTCTAGAGAGTATCCATACTCAAAAGGAGTCCTCATTATAATTATTATCATACTATTTCACAGAATAGTGAGGACTACTAATGCTATCATCTAGGACCATCACTCCGTTTCCCGACTAGTCCCAGCTACGTTCTCATTTCTTGAAGAGAACAGCGAAAGAAAGGGTGAGCTCAACCAGCCCAGTAAGAAATATTATGACTAAGATAATGCAGAATAAATTATCATTAGTCTCCAACAATGTTAAACTGATAAAATACAATAGACATCAAGTTCAACTGTAGCGAAATAAGCAATCCATTAAAAGAGTCAAGTAGAGAATAAAATCTACTATCTTTTATGATTTAAAAGGTTTTTCATGACTTTTATCGCTGAGACTCAGCAAAAAAAATAATCCACATCATCGAATCACCCCTGAACTACGACCAAGGATATTCTTTAGTATCACGACCACGAATTATCCATGCACTACGGGCCAAAGATAATCTTGTTTTCATCAACAGTCCTGATCATGCCATAAAACAATTCATCATTGCACTACGGCTAAAGAGAATCCATAGCCATAATCATACCAAAAACTGTCCATCAATGCACTACGGGCCAATGAGGACTTTTTCCACATTATTTGTAACATTACGGTCATGATTACACCGAATAATCCCTGGTCATAATCATACCAAGTCCATCTATGCACTACAGGCCACAGATGACTTTTAACATAATATAAACATGAGGATGATGACAATGATATAATAATTCAATAAAACAAGTTCAAGAATTAATTTGTCCAGGAACTGATAACGTCCAAATTGTCAACATGATACTGCTTTGTAGAGTAAAATTCAAGAATGCTCGGAAGAATATTTTCATGAAATGATACTGGATGAAGCGCAAATATCAAGGATATTTCACTAATTTCATGGAGTATAGAAGTCAAAGTTTTAACCAACTGAGTATAATAAAGAATGAAATAACAAAAGAAATCACCATGCATGCGATAGACCGAACAGACAGGTTATTCCAGCAGAAAAATAAATAATGGAATCAGGTCATGCGTAAACGCACCGACATGATATTTTGACAGAATAATAAATAATGGAACCAGGTCCGGCGTAAACGCACAGACAGGATATTCCGACAGAATAATGAATAATGGAACCAGGTCCGGCGTAAACGCACAGACAGGATATTTCGACAGAATAATAAATAATTGAACCAGGTCCGGCGTAAACGCACAGACAGAATGTTCCAACAGAATAATAAAGAATAGAATAGCAGAAGAATTTCACCAAGTATAGGATAGCCCGCGTATACATGTTATTCCAACAGAATAATAAATAATGGAATAACAGAAGTTCTCTTCATGAATACAAAAGAAATAATACCCCTTACGGGTACAACAAATAATATCCCTTACCGTTTTAAAGAAGAACTGAAAAAAAGAAGTAGTTAAGTAGTAGAATACTTTTCTTCTTTCTCTCTATAGTTTCTCTCTCTAGAGTTCAGTGAATTAGTAAGAAAATAATGAAGGAATGAACTTCTATTTATAGGAAAATAGAATGCATAGTAACTAATCCATGAACGGTCCAGATTGATTTACTTTAATCTGACGGTCCATATTTAAAGAAAAATCTTTTAAATAAAATATAATATATTCTATTTATAGAATAACTTTAATAAAGTATTCTGTTTTATATAAAAAGATGTTTTCTGTTTTATTACGTTAATAATACGAATAAAACAAAACTTCATTATCGCTAAATAATTCATATTATTAATTGACAATAATTGAATCAAACTGAGTGACTTCTCACATAAGCATTAATAATCAATACCGTGCGCTACTATGCAACCACACGTATTACTGTACTTTTACTACCGAGCAGTTCAACAGTATCAACTGTAAAACTTCCGCCGTTATTTTTAATAAAATATTTTTGTCGTTTTCTCAATCCGACAATAATTCTGTTGTGGGGTCCACCAATAATTGTGTCGTTGTACGAATATTTCCCGACAAAAATAATATTTCCCGACTAATCGAATATAATACAACAACTTGCATACTTTACAAAATTTATAAATACTACCCACAACTATAATATTATCTCAAATTCACACTATAATATTTAAAAAAATATTTCGAAAAAATTAAATCTTTATTCATAAAATTTGGAGTTTCACATATGTGTTGTTGGGATAAAGCAGGTTACATGTACAAAAATGGGGATTAAAAACTTGGGAACTGCAATTTTAAAAAAATCAGATAATCTCAACGGAATAAGGTATTTAAGACAGAAAATTCTGTCGAGCTTATAGTTTAATAGTTTTTTAAAAAATAATATTTTCGACAGAAAAATGGATATTTCTAAGGAAAAATTTTGTCGACATTAATCCAACTTAAAATTGACGAAATAATTCCGACGAAAACTTCTGTCGCAAATATCCTATTTTCGACAGAATATTAGTCAAAATTATTCTATCGATTCTAGTTATTTTCGACTGAATTTTCGACGAACTTAATTATAACAGACTGAAATGCTGACGGAATATTCCGTCGAAAATAGCCTAATTATGACGTAATAAGGCTATTTCCGACTTATTTTTGTAGTAATTTTTTCAAAAAATAATGCTAAAGGTCTTAAAAATTTTCTTCTTTTTCTTTCTTCTTTTCTTAAACTCCAAACAAAAAATATAAAAATGTCACTCCATGAAAAACAAAAATAAATTATATAAATGTTGAAAGTGACAACTATTCAGGCAGTAATATATATAATGTGGAAATTTTGATTGGAAGCTTGAAAACGAAGAAATGATTTGTTTTCTTTATGGGAATTATTATTGACACTTTAAATTTACTCACAAAAACAAACATATTCATTTTGTTTATTTTACAATATTCTTGTAACCATATGCCAACATCTTATCTTTAAAACTCTCATTTATGAAATATGGTAAATATAAAGACAAGTACACCAAATTTATATAAAAAAGTTCAAATCAATAAATTATGGACGAGAGAGCGAGAGAATGAAAATATCAAACATATTAAAGTAGTAAAGTGTGAAGAATATAAATCATATCATATCAACTTTAGTCCTCCACTTTTATTACTAACTTAATTTTGTCTTTCTTTTTCTTTAAATTGCAGTATAATTTATAAAGTTTCTTTTTCTTTAAATTGCAGTATAAAATATTTCGGATTGAGTTAAAAGTCGCATCCTAAACAAAAAATTAAAATTTAAGACAAAAATACAACTCTCTTTGTTATTTTTAGAATAGAAAATTAGTTTTATTTATCCAAAATACACACTCGAAGTCAAAGGTTAATACACCTCGACTAGTAGTCATATAATAAAGAAAAATTCTAGGCTGATCGGGACTGGCAATCGGTCCAAAAAGAAAAATTCTAGGTTGATCGGGAGTTGCGATCGGTTCAAAAAAAATTATTATTTTTTGTATTGCCTCTCACAAAATGTATAGTATTTATTCTAACTGAAATTTTTACAAAATTCAATGATTTAGGTGTAATTTGTATAGACTGTGCAATCATATTTTATATATGTATCCAAATTACATCTAAATCACTGAATAAATATAATTGGAATAAATAAAACTACAGTTGAAATAAATACTACACATTTTTTGAGAGACAATACAAAAAAATTAAAAATCGAACCTATCGCCACTCCCGGTCCCCATAGAAGAACTCTAAAATAAAAACCCAACAAAAATGCTAGGGGGAGCGTGGATGGCGACCGGGCCAATTTTTTTTTGTTAGGACTCTCTAAACATTAATGTAATTTATTGGAATTGAAATTTTTATAAAAAAAATTAATAATATTTTTTTACATGTATCAAAATGACATCTAAATTATTATTTATTTTTATTATAAAAATTTCGATAACGAAAAAAATAAAAAAAATAAAATTCTGACCGGTCGGTAGATCTGTCGCCCCTGGCCGGTCCACGTAGAAGGATTGAAAACCCAATCCCCATTCCCCACTATGCAGAAGTTGATTCCAATGAACTAATCAAATCAAAACACCACATCACACTTAATTCTTAAATCTCCAAAAACCCTAAACCCCCAAATATGTTACTCCAACCCACAGTTCAACAATCTCATCTGCATCACCAACCCCACAACCATGCTTGCCTCTCTTACTCTCTTTCATTCCCATCTGGGTTTGGCAATTCAAGCTTTCTTCCAGCAATTACAAGCATTAAGCACCCAGTTGTTACTTGCTCGATATCACAGGTTTACAGCTATGGAACAGTTGATTATGAGAGGAAGCCAGGGGTGAAGTGGAATGCTATATACAAGAGGATATCTTTGATGGAAAACCCAGAAAAGGGTGCTGCTAGTATGTTGAATCAGTGCGAGAATGAGGGCAAAACGCTTACTAAGTGGGAGCTTTGTAGGGTTGTTAAGGAATTGAGGAAGTTCAGGCGTTTCAAGCTTGCTCTTGAGGTGTGTGTGTGTGTGTGTGTGTGTGTGTGTGTGTATATATATATATATATATATATATGTTTAAGTGTTTATTTTGGTGTTCTCTTTGTGTGCTGGTTGATGGGTATTGTATAATTCATATGGTTAAGTCTTATTTGGTATGCTTTTTGTGTATTGGTTGCTGGGTATTGAATAATTCACAAGTTTAAGTGCTTTGTAAGTGTTCTGGTGTAGTGATTGATGGTTAATTTTTATGTTTTTCCGATTTTAGTTCTTTTGAAACTTCTGTTTGATGGTTTTAGTTGCGCACATTTAGTTATGCTTAATTCAATTAGATCTTGAAGTGAATAAGAAGGGGAAAATCTATTTTTAATTAATAATAATCATTATTAGTATTTAGTATATGTTGATATGTGCTTGGTTTTTGTTTTTCATCATTGCGTGTTAAGACTGTGAGGTATTCTTTGTAGAGTTTGCCTGAGAATTGATATGGTGTAAAGTGTATGTCCATTTGCTATACTATGTGGTCTTTGGACGGAGAGGAATGCTCGAACCTAATCTCCTTTGGGACGGGATCATTTTCTTGGCTTCTTTGTGGTATTTAGCTATGGATGCTTGTTGTGGGATTTCGTGTTCATATTTGCAGGGTGACCGGAGGGAACCCCTCTTGTAAGGTTTTTTCTTTTCTGAGTTTAGGAGGAGTTCTATTTATTATCTTTTTTAAAACTAAATTTTCTTTTTGTATTAAAACTAAAAAAGTTATGTTCTGGTTGTGATTGCTTCCAATTGAGCTTTCATTTTTTTTTGGTTATCATTGTGTAAATCTGTGTTGGTATAGTCTTCCAATCTTGATGTAGATGTTGATAGAAAGAACTCTATATGAGATGAGAGCTCAAAATCACCTTTATAGTAAGTATAGATACCATCGAATGCATTTCATTATGTTTATCAAACACTTCTGTGCATTTGCTGGTCAACCATAAAAACTATAATTGTTGGTTTACATTTTTCTTTCTATTCTTGCAAGCTGTTCTGGGTCTCGCCGAATAACATATAACCAAATGTTTTATAACTGTCTGAGTAAAAGCTTTCAAGATCTAGTTCTTTTCCTTCCTCCAGTCATTTGTCATGTCATGCCATCCTAGTAGGTATGAACATTTTATTCATATCGCAGGTGTACGAGTGGATGAACAACAGAGCAGAGAGATTTAGAACATCTACAAGTGACACTGCGATTCAATTAGATCTAATATCTAAAGTGCATGGAATTTCAAGTGCCGAAGATTATTTCTTGAAGTTGCCAAATACCTTAAAGGACAAAAGGATCTATGGGGCTCTTTTGAATGCTTACGTGCGTGCTAAAATGAAAGAAAAAGCTGAATCCTTAATTTCCAAAATGAAAGATCGAGGTTATGCAAGCCATTGCCTTCCATTTAACGTGATGATGACTCTCTACATGAACGATAAAGATTATGAAAAGGTTGAGCTGATGGTTTCAGAGATGATGGAGAAACAGATACCACTAGATATATATTCTTACAATATCTGGTTATCATCTCGTGGATCCCAAGGTTCTGCAGAAAAGATGGAACAAGTATTTGAACAGATGAAACTGGACAGGGCTGTTAGTCCCAACAGGACTACATTCAGCACAATGGCAACAATATACATCAAGATGGGGCAGGTTGAAAAGGCTGAAGGGTATTTAAAGAAGGTTGAGGGTAGAATCACGGGTCAGGATCGAATGCCTTATCATTATCTCATTAGTCTTTATGGTAGCGCTGGTAAGAAAGAGGAGGTTCAAAGAATATGGAACACTTACAAATCAATTTTTCCCACTATTCCAAATTTGGCTTACCATGCTATAATCTCTTCTTTGGTAAGGCTGGATGATATTGAAGAGGCAGAAAAGGTATATGAAGGTTGGCTGACAATTAAATCTACATATGACCCTAGAATAGGGAATCTTATATTGAGTTGGTACGTTAAAAAAGGCATTTTTGAGAAAGCCAAAGAATTTTTTGAAGATATGGTTGAAGTGGGAGGTAAGCGAAATTCGAATTCATGGGAGATTCTCGGAGTAGTCCATATAAGACGGAAGAGGATTTCTGAGGCATTGTCTTGCCTACACGAGGCTGCTTCGGCTGAGGGATCTAATTTCTGGAAGCCAAAGCCTGTGAATGTGTCTTCCATTCTCCAGCTCTGCAAACAAGCAAATGATGAGGAAAGTAAGGATGTTTTATTCGGGGTGTTGAGGCGAGTGGGTTGTCTTGAGGATGAAGCTTATATGTCATCTATTTCAATATCTAATGAGGCAGCTCTTGGCAATCATTTGCCATCAGAGAAAGGAAGAACTGATAATGATGATGACGATGCTGAAATGCTTTTCAACCAACTGCAAGGAAGTTAGTAAGAACTTAAATCATTCTTTCGACATTCCAATGATTTTCACAACCTCTCGACAAGCTTATTTGTTTTACTTTTTTTCACGGGAGATGTGTGTGCGAAAATTATTACCTGCTGCTTTTAGCAACCAAAAGCTTGAAAATCTTAGAAGGGTAAAACCACTCATATGCCTTTCCCTATATGAAGCTATGCAGAAGTAATATTTTTGTTGTTGTGCTGCTTTAGGGATTATGTGAATCTGTTTATCTACTTTTTGTAGCTTATAGACCAATTTAGAGAAGCTTTACATGTTTAGCTGAAGAGAACAAGTGCTCTAATTCATTAAAGATTTCTTGAATATGAATACATAAATGAGTAGCATTGTAAATTTGTTTAGGACTTTTGGTTGTATGTGATTTGAAGGCCCACCTTTTGTTTGACTTGGTTGTTCCAGTTCAGGGACTTGCATCCCTGACAATCATTCCGAAGTTATTCGATTCCATTTTTATTAACAAGATGAGTTCTTCTATATATATATATATATATATATATATATATATATATATATATATATAGTACCTTTTTCCGGCGAATCAAAGACGAACCGGCTATAGCTACTGTTTAGTCTATAAATTACTATGTTTTAGTCTATAAATTAATTCAAATACATGGGTTTAAGTTATTTATGTGTCTACTCACAATAAAAAACTAACATGTTTTAGTCTTAATATAATTTTTTTGGGTAAAAAGATTAGGTTCCACTGTCCAGCTTTGTATGATGTCAGAAGAAAAGCTTACTTTGGTATGCTTGGTAGTTTAAATTTGGAGAGAAAGTTAGAGAAATGAGAATAAAGTGGCACACTTTTCTCACACCTTGCTTCTTTGTTTGAGTGATGAGATAACCAAAGAGAAAACAATAGTTTTGTAATTTTTTATACCTCGTCACTTTCTTGCCCTTTATTCCCAAATTAGTGAGAAAGATAAAGTCTATTAAAGAAATTTTATGCAATTTTACTTTTACCCTCCCACTTCCTTCTCATCTTTCTTTCCATTTTTAAATAGTAACACTTTTTTCTTCAAGTCTTTTCCTATTTTCAAGAAATAAAATCCTTTTTTTTTTCAACAAAAAATAAAGTATAAAAGCAAAACTTCTTCATTCTATTGCTCCAAAGGGGAAGTGAAGTTTAACACCAATTACTATTCAAGATTATTAAAAAAAAAATTATGATAATTTTTATTGGGACAGATATAATATTTTTTTTATATAAATTACAAAACATGTTCACCACTAATGTAAAAGAATATGTATCAAGTAGTTGTCAATAATTTGTATTTTTGGCTGATTAAAGAAACAGAGATGATAGCTTGTTTGTCTTATGTATTTTAGGCTGTTTTATGTTCTGTAATGTGTTGATATGAGCCTTTCTAACCCAAGTGACATACCAACCACTTTCAATGGCCATAGGATTACGACCGTAGAATGAACCAATCAGTTCGAGCTCAATTCGTACTCTTTTGACTAAAAGTTCGATTTAAATTCAACTCGAAATATAAATGATTCAAATATGAGTAAATTTTGAAGTTCGATAATTTACTCGTATATCTTCAAATTGTAAGTTTTTTATTTATACTCGAATCATATTTGCTCGAAAAGTTTAAATTATTCGGGTTCGATTTGAGATCGTGCTCGACTCGATAGCTAAACGAGGTTTGATCTAAACGAGATTCAATCAAACCTTATTTTATTCTCGATAAATTTTATAAATCAAATCTGAAAAACTCAATACTCAGCTCGACTCGATTCATTTACAACCCCTACTTATAATCCTTTCCATGCATGCTTTTAGGGACAAAGTTTAGGGACAACATGAACTCATGTGACCTTGTTTTATGGCCTTACATTTAATTAAGAAAAGCACAAAAGTGTTCGGTGACTTAATAGATCACTTAACAAACAAAATTTGTGTCGGTGATAAAACCAACCAATTAAATATAGAAACATATTTATCTATTAAAAAAGCACGTGTTGCACGAGCTAGCATGTGAGAGAGCAGATCTTCTGTCTCCATTTTTCCTATCTCCCTTGTGTCTCCCATTTAAATTTTGACATCTGACCTCTTATTTAATTTTAGAGTTAATTGGTGTTAAGTAAGAAGATAGGTGTCAAACATTTAAGTAGAAGACACAAGAGGGACATAGAAAATGGGAAAAGAAAATCTGCTCTCGCATGTGAGGACTCCAATTGAGAAGGAAGATGATGACATGGCATGATTTCATTGGTCAGTAAGCAAGATTTTGGTACATTAATTAACCCTTCCTTTATTAAGGGCCTACGTACTATTACAAAGTACTCATTCCGTTCCTTAATATAAGTCGTTTTAGACATGTGCACAAGAATTAAGGAAATGACTGAAAAACATTAATTATAGTATCAATTGTCTATAATACCCTTCACCTCACTTATCTCATAAATATGGATCAAAAGATTAAGTGAAGTAATAAAGGGCAATTTGAAAAAAATAGTAATCAATTCTCCTAAATAACCACAAACGACAAATAATTAAGAATAAAAAAAAATAAATTAAAACGACCTACATATAGGAACGAAGGGAGTACTTAATTTTGTGAGCAAATAGTGTGTATAATTTGGTTTATAGGGAGGACTACTAGAATGCAAAAATATTGATTCAGCAATTGTTTCACACATCAGTGTTGCTTCATCCTTCTCTTAATTTTTTATATATATATTTTTTGTACATAGCCTTTTAATTCAATATTTTCCTAGTCTCATTTTAACCTCTCGTGACAACTTGTCATTATTGGGTTATTTTTTGCCCACATCAATGATTGTGTCTAATTTTATCCTAAATTATAAGTTTATTTATCAAAATAAATTTTTTTGATCGAAGAATTAAAGATCAACTTTAACTATTCAAGTCCGTCAAAAATAAAAAGAGTAATGTTATATATACAAACTATATTACACAAAAAATTATGTATAAACATTATAAAAAATATAAATAAATACAAAATAAAAAGTGGTACCTACCATTAGATGTTTAACACATACTTAAAAATATTTTCTTTTTATGCATATTAAATATTATATAAAATATATTTGTTAAATTTAAATACAGTTAAACTACAGAAGCATGCGGGCCACAAGAGCGGAGTAGGGCCGAGTCACATGGAGAACGACATGGGATGGGGTTGGAATTGAAGGGGGTAGCCTATGTCTTACGTATAAAATAGTAGTAGTAGTGATCCCAATGTGGGCAAGGGAGATTAAAACTCTGTTGCACGACATGCATGCTTTGCTCTTGTTTCACTCCAATAAAAACCATATATATATATATATATATATATATAATATATATATATATGCTTGGCTTTCTCTAGCAATTCGGAGGGAGCGAATTAAAAACGAACCGATTATAGTGACGATTTTTTTTCGTCGCTATATATATATATTGTCCGGCACTTTCCAGTGAACCGGATGGAGCAAACTAAGAGCGAACCGGCTATAAGACGGTTTTTTTCGTCGCTATAGCATAAAAAACCGGCTTTCTATACTATAGCGCTGGAAAAAACCGTCGCTATAACCTGTTCGCTCTTAATTCGTTCCTTCCAATTCGCTGGAGAAGCGAATTGTATATATATTATATGCTTCCACCTTTCCATTTTGTTCCCTATTACCCTTGATTAATAGCCCTACATTATTATGAAAATCTCCATTACTCTCTCAATAAGGTTTTAAGGTAACTGATAACGTCATATCAGAGTAATAATTATTCTGCTAGAATAATATGTATAGTTGAATATTTGAATTATTAGATGTCGCCTACAGTGTTATGTATCGCTATAAGCCTATAATAATTAAAAAATATTATTAAATATATATTTATTCTAACAACATCACTTTTTATTATAACACTATCAACAATCAGTTTAACCACTTTGTGTTACAATGGTTTATATTGGCAAGGGCATAGTTTAGTGGCCAAAAACCACCCTCAAGAGTCAAGGGCCTCAACACAACAAAAACAAAAAGAATAGAATAAGTATTAATTGTTGGATAAATAAAATTAATAAATTTTTAAAAGAGATGTGTATAAATGAGACCCTTTTATAATTCTTTCAAATCTCATGTATCGATAAATTTCATAAATTATAATTTGACATAAATTTATTACAATACATAGCATGCATGAGTCTAGTTGAATTAGCTGTCTAGTAAAAATTAAGAAAAATAAGACACCCTTCATTCTATAATTAAGATTGAATTGTTGCAATATCTGTTCTTTCCCTTCAAACCAAGCACATGAAGGTAGGTTTATATCCTCATTTTGAAATGTTTTTTCATCTAAAATTTTGATTTGTAAACTTTATCCCATACTTAGCATTCTCACTGTGGTTAAAGAAGGGTCTAATAGAAGAAGAAAGAGATAAAAGAAATAGGAGTTCAAGCCAATTTAGGACTTAGACATGTAAGAGTAATGCTATGGACATAAATTATATATAAAAATTTGTGCACCAATAATATAAAAAAAAAAGAAAGAAAATAAAGCGGACCTACTATTAAATATTTTACACATTTTCATTGATATACAAATATATATTTTTATTGATTTTTTATGTACAACTTGTACACATAATATTATTTAGAAATGCAATTTGGGAACTTCAATTTATATACTACAAGGGCATGTTTTGGTCCATGAATTTAATAGTCCAAACATATTGCCACAAGACAAAATAAAAGTATTAATGCACGTAGCCAGCATGTTAGAACTCATAAGGCTACAAAAAGATTGGTATGTTTGGCTTTAAAGTCTTTTGTCTTTTCCAAACATTTGAACTAATCTTTCTCTTAGGTCATGTATGTGTCTTGGCATTTTAATTTTTTCCCCCAATTTAATTATTTACTACCATAATTTCCAGGTTATGCCAGGAAATCTTCTTCCCAATTGAGCTCCTTAACCTCTTTATTTAATAAAATTAACACAAATTTTAGCCAAATCAAAAATTGTGACGCCCCCAAAATTAGGTATACATCACTCATCTTAGGTCGTTAGATACATAATACAGAATACAAATACAACTTACTAATACAACTGTCGTGTACAATACGACAAAACATAAACTGTGAGTTTGAATATAAATATTATCTTCTAGAGAGTATTCATACTCCAAAGGAGTCCTCATTACATTTATTAACACACTATTACATAGAATAGTGAGGACTACTAACTAATACTATCATTCGAACCATCACTCCGTTCCCGACTTGCCCCAGCTACGTTCTCATTTCCTGAAGAGAACTGTGAAAAAAAGGGTGAGCTCAACTAGCCCAGTAAGAAATATTATGACTAAGATAATGCAGAAAAAATTATCATTAGCCTTCAACAATGTTTAAACTGATAAAATATATTAGACATCAAGTTTAACTGCAGTGGAACAAGCAATCCTTAAAAGAGTCAAGTAGTAGAAATAAACTCTTACTATCTTTTATGATTTAAAAGGTTTTTCAACACTGTTATCGCTGTGACTTAGCTTA
>CM029019.1:189528120-189614143 GCA_016801055.1 Panax notoginseng | reverse complement strand
ACATGGTACAGAAAGCAAACTACAACTTCAATAATACAATTGTCGTGCAAAATACGACAACACATACTGTGAGTTTAAATACAAATATTGTCTTCTAGACAATATCCACACTCAAATAAATCCTCATTACAATTATTCAAACACTATTTTACAGAAATAGTGAGGACTGCTAAACATCTTTCTAGAACCATCACTCCATACCCGACTAGATCCTGCTATGTTCTCACCTCCTGAGAAGAAAAATGGAACAAAAAGGAAAAGGGTGAGCTCAACTAGCCCAGTAAAGAATATTATGACTAAGATAATATACAACAAATTATCGTTAGTCTTCAACAGGGAAAAATCTGATAAAATATAATCGACAACAAGTTTTAGATCAACAACTGCAGCGGAAACAGCAAACCATTAGAAGAGTCAAGTAGAGAAAGAATTCTACTATCTTCTAAGATTTAAAAGTCCATCATCAATATTTTATCCCTGTAACATCAATTAATAATCATCTTTAACCAAATATTCATCTTTGCACTACAGGCCAAAGATATTCATTTGTATCATCAGTCGGTCATGTTCATCTCAACACCTGTTCATCTTTGCACTACAGGCCAAAGATATTCATCAAGTAATTATACATCTTTGCACTACAGGCCAAAGATATTCAGTAATATCATCATTTAGGACTGAGGATGATGAAAAATATCTTAAAGAGAACGAATCCAATGAGACAGAAGGACAAATAGTAGGGATTCGTATAACAGTTTATCCAAGATCAATAATACTTCATAATAATCAATTGTGAAGCAGAATTCAAAAATAAAGATCAAAACATGGATACAATCAAAGATAGTAACCATAATAGACATCTTGGACAAAAAGAGAAAATTTTATTTTTCGGTGAATAGTGCCGTATTCGTGAATAGTGCCGTATACGTGAATAGTGTCGTATACGTGAATAGTAACCCCGACACAAAAAGTTCCAAATTTGATAAAAAACTCATATCAATATTTCAGCATAATGATATTGAAGAAAATAATATCATTAAGAAGAAAATAATATCCCTTACCTCAAAATATCAGTACTTCTGGTCGGAATACCGGTATAAGGCTGAAAGAAACTTGCTCTTATGAATAGAAACTCTCAAAGTATCTAAATACTCACAAAATACACTCAATAATCTAGAGAGAGAAAGAGAGAAAACTTGTTTCTGGTGTGATTTTCAATTCTAACTTAGCCCTCTATTTATAAGAAAATTTTGGTAGGTTTGACCTGCAACCTGATGGCTTTACCTGCAACTATTCCCACCCACCACATTTGAAATATAATTCAGCACATTTCTTCACCAACCACAAGTGGGGCCCACCAATTCTAGAATTTTCCACCAAAATGATAAACTCCGAAAATTCAACAATTTCTGAACCAGTCATCTTGTAAAATTCGTAATAAATCATACGTTCATTTTTAACGGTTCAAAATTTGTGGACATATACTCAACTTATATATGTATAACATATCCAAAAATTATCACGATCCAACGGTCGGATTAAAAATTATAACCCCCGTAAAATATCTCAAAAACCCTGATTTTTAATACCTCCATTCCGACAAAAATATGGATAAAAACCTCAACATTAACTCCTTCATTTTTAACCAAAAAAATATATCCCTCATAAAATAAATATTTCCTTATCATATGAATCAATAATTAATTATTCACAAATAATATTACAGAATCACATTTATGACAACCAGGCCGTTCCCAGGAAAGAGGGGGCTTTCCAATAAGGATTTCTCCTTACTGGCGCGCAATTAGATGACCAAACCTCTCCTTAGACAGAACTTTCTAGACATTGTCAATAATGTTATCTAATAATATTATTCAAATAATATGAATTATTGATCTGATAATGGAAAATACTGTGCAGTAACAATTATTGAAACAACAATAATATGAAATATCAATGCAGCAATTATTGAACCAATAAAATAAAATATTGAACAGTAATCACTGTAACAATTATTGAGTAGTGCCTTCTTACGTACGAATCAATAATTCAACTATACTGTGCAATCTGTGTGCTACTGTGCAACCACGCGTTATTACTGTATTTTAACCACCGGGTATTCCAACAGTGTTAACGGTAACAACTACGCCGTTATTAATAAACAACTTATACTTGTCGTTTTCTTCATCCAATCGCTTTCCGTTATGGGGCCCACACAAGGCTGCGTCGTCGTACGAATATTCCCGACAGCAAGAATATTCCACGACCAAACGAATATTCCCCGACCAAAAATAAATATTTTATAACCACTTGCTTATTTTGTAAAATTTGTACATTTCACCCATAACCAAAGTATTATATCAAATTAACCCTTTATTATTCACAATAATATTTAGAGAAAATTTGATTTTATTCATTAATAAGTTGGGGTCTTACAACCTCCCCTCCTTATGAAATTTCGTCCTCGAAATTGACGTACGTACCTGATGTTTCAAAAAGGTGAGGATACCTCGCTTTCATTTCTGATTCCAACTCCCAGGTCATTTCTTCAATAGCATGGTTTCTCCACAAAACCTTAACTTGTGGTATAACCTTCGTGCGTAGGACATGCTCTTTCCTATCCAAGATCTTAACAGGTACCTCCTCGTACGTTAAATCTTCAGCTATCTCGTCTGGTTCTAACTCAATAATGTGGTTCGGGTCTTTAACATATTTACGAAGCATAGATATGTGAAAAACATTATGAACACGAGACATGCTTGGAGGTAATGCGAGTCTATATGCCACATTTCCTATTCGCTCAAGAATCTCAAATGGACCAACAAATCTTGGATTGAGCTTTCCTCTCTTCCCAAATCTTGTAACTCCCTTCCATGGTGCAACACGTAACAATACATGATCCCCAATATTAAATTCCACGTCCTTCCGATGAAGATCCGCATAACTCTTTTGTCGATCCTGTGCCGTTTGTATACGTTGTCGAATCGTTTGGATCTTCTCTGTAGTAATGCGTACCAATTCTGGTCCCAACAATGTTGCTTCACCCACCTCGTCCCAGCATACTGGAGAACGACATTTTCTTCCATACAACGCCTCAAATGGAGCCATACCTATGCTCGCCTGATAACTGTTGTTGTAGGAGAATTCCACCAATGGTAGGTACTTATCCCAACTCCCTTTGAGATCTAAGACACAAAGTCTTAATAGATCTTCAAGAGTTTGAATAGTCCTCTCTGATTGTCGTCCGTTTGAGGATGGTATGCTGAACTGAATCGTAAATCCGTGCCCATAGCTTTCTGCAAGCTAACCCAAAATCGTGAAGTGAATCTTGGGTCACGATCCGAAACTATGGATACTGGCATGCCATGCAATCTCACAATCTCGTTCACGTACATACTAGCAAGACGTTCAAGGGAATAAGTCTCACGTATCGGCAAGAAATGAGCGGACTTGGTTAATCTATCAACAATAACCCAAATCGCATCTATGCCTTGAGAAACCTTGGGAAGACCTGTAACAAAATCCATAGTAATGTGTTCCCACTTCCATTTCGGAATCTCAAGTGGTTGCAATGGACCCTTTGGTACTTGATGCTCCGCTTTTACACGTTGACAAGTTAAACATCTCGAGATAAACTCCGCGATCTCTCTTTTCATATTGCTCCACCAAAATGTATGTCGAAGATCGTGATACATTTTGGTACTCCCAGGATGGATTGCAAACGGTGTGTTGTGTGCCTCCATCATTATTCTATGCTTCAAGTCAAAATCGTTAGGAACACAAAGTCTGGAGTTGACTCGAAGTATTCCTTCTTCATCGATTCTTGCTTCTGGAATAGCACCTTCTTGCACTTTCTTCTTCATACGCATCAGCTCTATATCCGTAGCTTGAGCAGCTTTAACTTTATCGATTAAAGTCGGTTCTACTCGTATATTTGATATCATCATGTGGGTACTTGGAGCCTTCATCTCTATCTCCATCCTTTGCAAGTCATACAAAATGGGCCTTTGTGTTAAAAACATTGCACTCGTACCCGCATATGATCTTCTACTCAATGCGTCAGCTACTACGTTTGCTTTTCCAGGATGGTATTGGATGGTATGATCGTAATCTTTCAACAGCTCAAGCCAACGTCGTTGCCGCATGTTGAGTTCCTTTTGGGTGAAGAAATATTTGAGGCTTTTATGATCTGTATAGATCTCCACTTTCTCCCCATACAGGTAGTGTCTCCAGATCTTCAACGCAAAAACGACTGCTGCCAACTCCAAATCATGAGTAGGATAATTCCTCTCATATTCTTTGAGTTGTCGTGAGGCATAGGCTATGACTTTCCCATGTTGCATGAGAACACATCCTAACCCTTTGCCTGAAGCATCGCTGTAGATAACAAATCCATCCGAACCAGATGGTATTGTCAAAACAGGTGCCGAAATGAGTCTCCTCTTGAGTTCTTGGAAACTCTTCTCGCATTCCTCACTCCATACGAATTTTGTATCTTTCCGAGTCAGCTGAGTTAACGGAGTAGCGATTCGAGAAAATCCTTCCACAAATCTCCGATAATAACCAGCTAAGCCCAGAAAGCTACGTACTTCGGTTACCGACTTCGGTTGCTCCCAACTTTGTATGGCTTCAATCTTCGCCGGGTCGACAGATACTCCATGTTTTGACACCACGTGCCCAAGGAATGCTACTTCCTCAAGCCAGAACTCGCATTTCTTCAGTTTGGCATAAAGCTTGTTTTCACGAAGCCTTTGCAGTACCAGCTTCAAATGGCGCTCATGATCTTCACGGCTTTTGGAATAGATGAGGATGTCATCAATAAAGACAACAACGAACTGATCTAAATATTCTTTGAATACACGGTTCATCATATCCATGAAGGCAGCAGGAGCATTAGTCAATCCAAAAGACATTACTAAGAATTCATAATGCCCGTACCGAGTTCTGAAGGCAGTCTTTGGAATATCCTCAGTTTTAATCTTCAGCTGATGATATCCAGAACGAAGATCGATCTTTGAAAAGAATTGTGCTCCTTGCAACTGGTCAAACAGGTCATCAATGCGAGGTAGCGGATACCTATTCTTGATGGTGACATGGTTCAATTCTCGATAGTCAATACAAAGTCGCATACTCCCGTCTTTCTTCTTTACGAATAAAACAGGAGCACCCCAAGGAGACGTACTAGGACGAATAAAACCGATGTCCAACAACTCCTGTAGTTGGACTTTTAACTCCTGAAGTTCAATAGGAGCCATTCGATATGGGGTTTTAGAAATGGGCTTTGTACCGGGTTCAAGGTCAATAAAGAATTCAATTTCTCGTTCCGGGGGTAGACCGGGAAGTTCTTCAGGAAATACATCGGAAAATTCTCTAACAATAGAAATATTATTCAAATCTGACTTGTCTTTGTTCAAATCCATAACATGGGCTAAGAAAGCTTGACATCCGTTTTTCAATAAACGAATAGCTTTGTGGCTTGATATGACAGTGACTGATTTTAGTGGTTTAGTAGTTTGAATTCGTATGACAGGTTGGTTAGGAATATGAAAACTAACAACCTTACGAAAACAATCAATTTTAGCATGATGAGTGGTTAACCAATCAATTCCTAAAATCACATCAAAAGCAAGTATCTTTAAAGAGATAAGATCAACAGGTAATGTGATAGTGCCAACTTGGATCATGCAAGATTTATAAACTGTAGATGTAACGAAGGTTTCACCCAACGGAGTTTCAACAGATAAGTTAAAGTCCAATTTCTCCGGAGTCAAGTTTAAACGTTGAGCACAAGCAGGAGAGATAAAAGAATGGGTAGAACCGGTATCTAGTAAAGTATAAACTTCGCAAGAATTCAAGATTAGCTTACCCGTGATCACCTCGTTCGGGTTTCTCACGTTTTGACCAGTTACGACAAACGCTCTTCCAGGAACCGCCGATTTCGCCTTATCCGGGACAGCCCTTGGAATCACCACTCCCGCTGAACTTGGTTTCGCTATAGTACAATCTCGAGCGATGTGGCCTTCCTTCCCACAGTTGTAACACACCTTGGATTGTTGTGGACAGTTTGGGCTGATATGTCCCTCTTTCCCGCATTTGTAACATCTAACTGGTGGTCGTTCTCCTCCCCTAAAATTTGTTGTTGGTGCTGGTGCTGCTGCTGATGTCTTCCCGTCATTGTTGAATCTCCTCTTTCTGAAATTTCCACTTGACTCACCTCTCCTATTATCATGGCCACGATGACCACTCGAGTGATTACCGCCTTTGTTCGTATTTTTCCCTCCTCGTTGGTTATCATCGCTCTGATGATTGCTGTCACCGGTATGACCCTGGTGGTGGTCCCTCGGTTGAGTATACTCATTATCTCTCTCTAATAATTGGGCCCTGTTGACAACGTCTGAATACAGAGAAAATTTATGAGAGATAAGGTATTGACGAATCTCAGGTTTTAAACCTCTCAGAAACATCCGTGTCATACGTTCCTCATTTTCTACCAAATGAGGTGCAAACCTGGATAACTCTGCAAACTTCGCCTCGTACTGGGACACCGTCATGTTGTTTTGTTCCAGTCTAATAAACTCAACCTCCTTCATATGACGAATACTTTCAGGAAAGTACTTGTCATTGAACAGTTTTTGAAATGTTTCCCAGGACATGTTGAGTGCGTCAGGCTGGGTACGCTTCACAGACTCCCACCAGTAGTCTGCCTCACCGCGGAACATAAATGTGGCGAATGGAACCTTCTGTTCCTCCGTGCATCCCAAGACATCAAATATCTTGGTAATTTGCTTGACCCACGTTTCCGCCATGATCGGATCCGGCTTTCCCTTAAATTCTGGTGGTCCCAATTCTTTGAACTGCTTAGCTGTGACAAACCGCGCGTTGTTATCATTTCCACCCGTATTCTGCACACGAGTCTCCCTCGTCTGATTTTGCATGAACTGCAAAAAGCTCCTAAACATTCCATCATTCATCGTTTGCTCGGTAACGTTGTTTACAGGAGGAATATTGCCTTCCTGTTGCACGTTCCTGGGTAGTGATCAAAGGTGTCTCCACGGTCTGATTTACTCCATTATTAACGTTCTCAGCTGCCATTCTTAAATACTGCCATAAAACAAGGGTTAATAGTCATGTCATATATTATCCCTATACTCTGACCGACCAAATAAACACCAAATAAACTTAGTCAGGTCATACTAGCGAAGGAATTCCCCGTCTCTCCCCTCCTAGTTCTTGTCTCACATCTCAGCCAGGGATCATATCCCTAAGCTCTGATACCAACTGTGACGCCCCCAGAATAGGTATACAACACCCATTCTGAGTCGCCAAATACATGGTACATAAAATAACTACAACTTTATTATTACAATTGTCGTGCAAAATACGACAACACATATACTGTGAGTTTAAATATAAATATTGTCATCTAGACAGTATTCATACTCAAATAAATCCTCATTACAATTATTCAAACACTATTTTACAGAAATAGTGAGGACTGCTAAAACATCTTTCTAGAACCATCACTCCATACCCCGACTAGATCCTGCTATGTTCTCACCTCCTGAGAAGAAAAATAGAACAAAAAGGAAAAGGGTGAGCTCAACTAGCCCAGCAAAGAATATTATGACTAAGATAATATACAACAAATTATCGTTAGTCTTCAACAGGGAAAAATCTGATAAAATATAATCGACAACAAGTTTTAGATCAACAACTGCAGCGGAAACAGCAAACCATTAGAAGAGTCAAGTAGAGAAAGAATTCTACTATCTTCTAAGATTTAAAAGTCCATCATCAATATTTTATCCCTGTAACATCAATTAATAATCATCTTTAACCAAATATTCATCTTTGCACTACAGGCCAAAGATATTCATTTGTATCATCAGTCGGTCATGTTCATCTCAACACCTGTTCATCTTTGCACTACAGGCCAAAGATATTCATCAAGTAATTATACATCTTTGCACTACAGGCCAAAGATATTCAGTAATATCATCATTTAGGACTGAGGATGATGAAAAATATCTTAAAGAGAACGAATCCAATGAGACAGAAGGACAAATAGTAGGGATTCGTATAACAGTTTATCCAAGATCAATAATACTTCATAATAATCAATTGTGAAGCAGAATTCAAAAATAAAGATCAAAACATGGATACAATCAAAGATAGTAACCATAATAGACATCTTGGACAAAAAGAGAAAATTTTATTTTTCGGTGAATAGTGCCGTATTCGTGAATAGTGCCGTATACGTGAATAGTGTCGTATACGTGAATAGTAACCCCGACACAAAAAGTTCCAAATTTGATAAAAACTCATATCAATATTTCAGCATAATGATATTGAAGAAAATAATATCATTAAGAAGAAAATAATATCTCTTACCTCAAGATATCAGTACTTCTGGTCGGAATACCGGTATAAGGCTGAAAGAAACTTGCTCTGATGAATAGAAACTCTCAAAGTATCTAAATACTCACAAAATACACTCAATAATCTAGAGAGAGAAATAGAGAAAACTTGTTTCTGGTGTGATTTTCAATTCTAACTTAGCCCTCTATTTATAAGAAAATTTTGGTAGGTTTGACCTGCAACCTGATGGCTTTACCTGCTACTATTCCCACCCACCACATTTGAAATATAATTCAGCACATTTCT
This sequence comes from Panax notoginseng, assembly GCA_016801055.1. Lineage (NCBI taxonomy): Eukaryota > Viridiplantae > Streptophyta > Magnoliopsida > Apiales > Araliaceae > Panax > Panax notoginseng. The sequence goes on along the minus strand of CM029019.1, from coordinate 189,605,479 downwards.
TCACCAACCACAAGTGGGGCCCACCAATTCTAGAATTTTCCACCAAAATGATAAACTCCGAAAATTCAACAATTTCTGAACCAGTCATCTTGTAAAATTCGTAATAAATCATACGTTCATTTTTAACGGTTCAAAATTTGTGGACATATACTCAACTTATATATGTATAACATATCCAAAAATTACCACGATCCAACGGTCGGATTAAAAATTATAACCCCCGTAAAATATCTCAAAAACCCTGATTTTTAATACCTCAATTCCGACAAAAATATGGATAAAAACCTCAACATTAACTCCTTCATTTTTAACCAAAAAAAATATATCCCTCATAAAATAAATATTTCCTTATCATATGAATCAATAATTAATTATTCACAAATAATATTACAGAATCACATTTATGACAACCAGGCCGTTCCCAGGAAAGAGGGGGCTTTCCAATAAGGATTTCTCCTTACTGGCGCGCAATTAGATGACCAAACCTCTCCTTAGACAGAACTTTCTAGACATTGTCAATAATGTTATCTAATAATATTATTCAAATAATATGAATTATTGATCTGATAATGGGAAATACTGTGCAGTAACAATTATTGAAACAACAATAATATGAAATATCAATGCAGCAATTATTGAACCAATAAAATAAAATATTGAACAGTAATCACTGTAACAATTATTGAGTAGTGCCTTCTTACGTACGAATCAATAATTCAACTATACTGTGCAATCTGTGTGCTACTGTGCAACCACGCGTTATTACTGTATTTTTAACCACCGGGTATTTCAACAGTGTTAACGGTAACAACTACGCCGTTATTAATAAACAACTTATACTTGTCGTTTTCTTCATCCAATCGCTTTCCGTTATGGGGCCCACACAAGGCTGCGTCGTCGTACGAATATTCCCCGACAGCAAGAATATTCCACGACCAAACGAATATTCCCCGACCAAAAATAAATATTTTATAACCACTTGCTTATCTTGTAAAATTTGTACATTTCACCCATAACCAAAGTATTATATCAAATTAACCCCTTATTATTCACAATAATATTTAGAGAAAATTTGATTTTATTCATTAATAAGTTGGGGTCTTACATCAAACCTCTCAGAAACATCCTCGTCATACGTTCCTCATTCTCCACCAAATGAGGTGCAAACCTGGACAACTCTGCAAACTTTGCCTCGTACTGAGATACCGTCATATTATTCTGCTCTAGTCTAATAAACTCTACCTCCTTCATATGACGAATACTTTCAGGAAAGTACTTGTCACTGAACAGTTTTTGAAATGTCTCCCAAGACATGCTGAGTGCGGTTGGATGGGTACGCTTCACAGACTCCCACCAGTGGCGAATGGAACCTTCTGTTCCTCCGTGCATCCCAAGACATCGAATATCTTGGTAATTTGCTTGACCCACGTTTCCGCCATGATCGGATCCGGCTTTCCCTTAAATTCTGGTGGTCCCAATTCTTTGAACTGTTTGGCTGTGACAAACCGTGAATTGCTATCATTTCCTCCTGTATTTTGAACACGAGTCTCCCTTGTCTGGTTTTGCATGAATTGCAAAAAACTTCTAAACATTCCATCGTTCATCATCTGCTCATTGGTGTTGCTCACAGGAGGAACATTGCCAGCCTGTTGCACGTTCTCCTCGTTGGTAAGCACCGGTGTCTCCACGGTCTCATTTACTCCACTGTTAATATTCTCAGTCGACATTCTCAAATACTGCCATAAAACAAGGGTTAATTAAATAAATTAACAAATCACATAATACCCCTATATTATGACTGACCAATAAATAAGCTTAGGTAGGACACACTAGCGAAGGATTCGTCTCTCCCCTCCTAGTTCTATTCCCCGATCTCCGCCAGAGATCATATCCCTAAGCTCTGATACCAACTGTGACGCCCCAAAATAGGTATACAACACCCATTCTGAGTCGCCAAAATACATGGTACAGAAACAACTATATCTTTATTATTACAACACAAGAACTGTGAGTTTAAATACAAATATTGTCATTTAGACAATATCCACACTCAAATAAGCCCTCATTACAATTATTGATACATTATTTCACAAAAATAGTGAGGACTACTAAAGTAACTTCTAGAACCATCATTCCATACCCCGACTAGTACTCGCTACATTCTTGCCTCCTGAGAAAAATGGAACAAAAAGGAAAAGGGTGAGCTCAACTAGCCCAGTAAAGAACATTATGACTAAGATAATACAGAACAAATTATCGTTAGTCTTCAACAGGGAAAAATCTAATAGAATACAATAGACAACAAGTTTTAAATCAATAACTGCAGCGGAAACAGCAAACCATTAGAAGAGTCAAGTAGAGAATGAGTTCTACTATCTTCTAAGATTTAAAAGTCCATCATCAATATTTTATCCCTGTAACAACAATCAATAACCATCTTTAATCAAATATTCATCTTTGCACTACAGGCCAAAGATATTCATTTGTATCACTAGTCGGTCATGTAAGACCCCGAATTTTATGAAATAAAAGTATTCAATTTTTCTTATAATTACTATTCAGTAAATGGTTAAATTGATAAATGTTAAAGTTAAGGGTGATATATGATTTTTTTTCAAAATACACAAGTGGTTATAAAATAATCATTGTTGTCGGGGAATATTCGTTTGGTCGTGGAATATTCTTTCTGGCGGAGAATATTCGTACGACGGTGCAGCCATTTGTGGGCCCCATAACGAATAACTGTCGGGTGAAGGAAAACGACAAATTTGAGTTTTTACAAATAACGGCGTAGTTGTTACCGTTAACACTGTTGGAATACCCGGTGGTTAAAATACAGTAATACGCGTTATTGCACAGTAGCACACGGTATTGCATAGTATTTTTAAAATTATTGATTCTTACGTAAGAAGGCACTACTCAATAATTGTTACAGTAATTACTGTTCAATATTTTATTTTATTGATTCAATAATTGCTACGTTGAAATTTTGTATTATTGTTGTTCAATAATTGTTGTTGCACAGTATTTTCCTTTATCAGATCAATAATTCATATTATTTGAATAATATTATTAGATAACATTATTGGCAATGTCTAGAAAGTTCTGTCTAAGGAGAGGTTTGGTCATCTAATTGCGCGCCAGTAAGGAGAAATTCTTATTGGAAAGCCCCCTCTTTCCTGGGAACGGCCTGGTTGTCATAAATGTGATTCTGTAATATTATTTGTGAATAATTAATTATTGATTCATATGATAAGGAAATATTTATATTATGTGGATATAAATGAGGGATATATTTTTGTGGTTAAAAATGAAGGAGTTAATGTTGAGGTTTTTATCAGTATTTTTGTCGGAATGGAGGTATTAAAAATCAGGGTTTTTGAGATATTTTGCGGGGGTTATAATTTTTAATCCGACCGTTGGATCGTGGTAATTTTTGGATATGTTATACATATATAAGTTGAGTATATGCCCACAAATTTTAAACCGTTAAAAATGAACGTATGATTTATTATGAATTTTACAAGATGACTGGTTTAGAAATTATTGAATTTTTGGAGTTTATCATTTTGGTGGAAAATTCTAGAATTGGTGGGCCCCACTTGTGGTTGGTGAAGAAATGTGCTGAATTATATTTCAAATGTGGTGGGTGGAAATAGTAGCAGGTAAAGCCATCAGGTTGCAGGTCAAACCTACCAAAATTTTCCTATAAATAGAGGGCTAAGTTAGAATTGAAAATCACACCAGAAACATAAGCTTTCTCTTTTTCTCTCTCTAGATTATTGAGTGTATTTTGTGAGTATTTAGATACTTGATGAGTTACTATTCATCAGTGCAAGTTTTCTTCAGCCTTATACCGATCAGAAGTACTGCTCTTTTGAGGTAAGGGATAGTAAGAGATTTTAAGGGTTGTTATGTTTTTCAGTTTCGTAATTTTTCTGAACTTCAAAAATTCTGGAAAAATTTGAAATGATATTTTGATGAGCTTTATTGATTGTGTCCAAAAATGGTGATTTTTGGATGTATAGATTGAGAGTTATGAATTTTATGAGAAAAGACTATTTTAAAAGTAACTGCTTATAATTCCTTGTGGTTAACTCTAAAATTGATGAAATTTTTATTAGGAGTACATGTATATGATAGAAGTATACTCTATAAATTTCAGAATTTTTGGACAAAAGTACAATTTTTGATAAATGTCTAAATATTCGGCTATTTTGGCCATATGAAAAATAGTAAATGACTTTTAAAAATTCTGAGAAAAATATATGTTCAATATGGGACTATATTCTGATAAATCCCAGAAAAGAAATATTTTTGGAACTGATTTGATATTTTTCATGAAAATGGACAAGTTATGAGAAAATAAATTAAATATGTTTTGTGAAGTAAGAAAATTAGAAAATAGGATTTTATGGCTTGAGAATCCTATATGAGGTATATGCAGATTTTTGATGAGGGTTTTGGCTATTGATGATGAAATCTTAAGAGTTGACATTTTATGATGATTAAATACATTAATTAGTAAAGTGTAAACAATTTAAATAAATTGTTTATAAGCTTAAGAAATGTTATTCTTTCAATATCATTATACCGAAATATTGGTATAGATTTTATTGTGGAATTTCTACCTTTTTGAGTCGAGGTTACTATTTACGAGTTACTATTTACGAGTTACTATTCACGAGTTACTATTCATGAGTTACTATTCACGAGTTACTATTCACGACAAAATTGGTTTCTTTTTCTAACCAAATTATAGTTGATTTATGAATATTACTCTTGAGATTAAAACTATATGTTGATCATATTATTTTTTATCATATATAACATTTTTATAACCCTAATGATGATATTTCTCTTTGACTTGAGTGTAAAGATGGGTAGATTATTGGTATGATCATGACTAGGGTTCTCTTTGTCCAGTAGTGAAAAGTTGAATTGTGACTGGTATGATCATGACCATTGAATTTATAATTGAATATCTTTAGCTTAAGTGCAAAGGTGAAATGATCAACATGGTTATAATTATTGGTTATATAAATTCTGAAATGATTATATATTTCTTTGAGATAATAATATATTTGGCCTGTAGTGCAAATATGAACTATTGAGGAATATCTTTGGCCTGTAGTGCAAAGATGAGTTGTTGATGAATATCTTTGGCCCGTAGTGCAAAGATGACCTGTTGTTGAATAGCTTTGGCATGTAGTGTAAAGATGAACTGTTGATGAATATCTTTGGCCCGTGATGCAAAGATGAATTTATTAGTATGATTATGAACAGGAACTGTGATTTGGTATAACCATGATCTTTGATGTTTCAGGTAAAGACAGGTGATGAAAATTATCTTCATCTTGAATGCGAAATTTAGAATCACAATTATGATTATGAACTATTCATATGATTGTGGAAAGGAACTATTGATTGATGTTACAGGGATAAAACATTGTTGATGGATTTTTAACATGGAGAAGATAATAGACTTTATAGTCTATTTGACTCTTCTAATGGATTGCTCGTTCCGCTGCAACTATGGTTGAAATTTTTATCATTTACCATATGTTCTAAATCTCTGATTTATTGTTGATGAAGGCTATTGATAATTGAATTATCTTTAGTCATGACATTCTTTACTGAGCTAGTGTTGCTCACCCTTTTGCTTCACAATTCCTTTCAGGTAATAAGAGTGTAGCTGGGTCGAGCGGGGGTAACAAGGGTATAGAACGGTGGTCTCTAGCTGTGGATGTTCTCCCGAAGCAGTATAGAAAAGTTCATTTAGTAGTTATATTTGGTGAATCCAATAGGGTAAGGTGTACCCAACGTTGGAAGGGTGGTTTACCACTATCATACAAGATGTCTAACGACATACAACCTCGTGTCATCATAAGACAGGGATGTGCTCATCCACTTGCTGAGTATATCTATGGGCACTACCTATATAATCTTGGTGTTTGTTTGAAGTATAATTCTCAATTAGAGACAGTGGAGATAATGATAAGTCAAGAGAAGACTCACCATTGGGAAGAATATGATAGTAATCTTCTCGTTTTTCTTTGGGGTCTATTGGGTCAACCAAGGATAATTCTGTGGCCATATGATATCTATCATAACCTAGACGCGTGGCCTCCCATGTACGAAGGTTTCCTTGAGCACTTCCCAAAGATTCTAATTTCTAAAACAGTTTTTGACTATACCTTTATGTAAGGTGTCATTGTGAGGTGATGTCCACGGTTAGAACATGAGTCACATTTGGTATATATTTGTATCCAAACTCACAGCATATGTGTTGTTGTATTTTGCACGACAATTATTGTAATAAAGTTATAGTTGTTTTCTGTACCATGTATTTGGCGACTCAGAATAGGTTGGATGGAATGGATCTATTTTGGGGTCGTTACAGGTCATGTTCATCTCAACACCTGTTCATCTTTGCACTACGGGCCAAAGATATTCATCAGTTAATCATTCATCTTTGCACTACGGCCAAAGATATTCAGTAATATCATCATTTAGGACTGAGGATGATGAAAAATATATTAAAGAAAACGAATCCAGTGAAACAAAATAACAAATATTAAGGATTCGTATTTCGATTTATCCATGTCCAAAAATACCTTATAATTATTCATAGTGAAGTAGAATTCAAGAATGATCAAAACATGGATACAATCAAAGGTAGTACCCAAAATAGATATTTTGGACGAAAAGAAGAAAATTTTATTTTTCGGTGAATAGTAACTCGTGAATAGTAACTCATGAATAGTAACCCCGACGTGAAAAGTTCCAAATTTAATAAAAATTTCCAACCAATATTTCGGCATAATGATATTGAAGAAATAATATCATTTTTGAATAAAATAACATCCCTTACCTCGTACAGACAGTACTTCTGATCGGAATACCGGTATAAGGCTGAAAGACACTTGCTCTGATGAATAGAAACTCTCAAAGTATCTAAATACTCACAAAATACACTCAATAATCTAGAGAGAGAAAGAGAGAAAACTTGTTTCTGGTGTGATTTTCAATTCTAACTTAGCCCTCTATTTATAGGAAAATGTTAGCACGCCGAAGCAGACTTAACCTGCAACCTGATGGCTTTACCTGCTACTATTCCCACCCACCACATTTGAATAAAAATCTCAGCACATTTCTTCACCAACCAAGAGTGGGGCCCACCAATTCTAGAATTTTCTACCAAAATGATTAACTCCGAAAATTCAACAATTTCTGAACCAGTCATCTCGTAAAATTCATAATAAATCATACGTTCATTTTTAACGGTTCAAAATTTGTGGACATATACTCAACTTATATATGTATAACATATCCAAAAATTACCACGATCCAACGGTCGGATTAAAAATTATAACCCCCGCAAAATATCTCAAAAACTCTGATTTTTAATACCTCCATTCCGACAAAAATATTGATAAAAACCTCAACATTAACTCCTTCATTTTTAACCACAAAAATATATCCCTCATTTATATCCACAAAAATAAATATTTCCTTATCATATGAATCAATAATTAATTATTTACAAATAATATTACAGAATCACATTTATGACAACCAGGCCGTTCCCAGGAAAGAGGGGGCTTTCCAATAAGGATTTCTCCTTACTGGCGCGCAATTAGATGACCAAACCTCTCCTTAGACAGAACTTTCTAGACATTGCCAATAATGTTATCTAATAATATTATTCAAATAATATGAATTATTGATCTGATAATGGGAAATACTGTGTAGTGACAATTATTGAAACAATAGTAATATAAAATATCAACGCAGCAATTATTGAATCAATAAAATAAAATACTGAACAGTAATTACTGTAACCATTATTGAGTAGTGCCTTCTTACGTAAGAATCAATAATTGGTGCAATACAGTGTGCTACTGTGTAACAACGCGTATTACTGTGTTTTAACCACCGGGTATTTCAACAGTATTAACTGTAACAACTACGCCGTTATTAATAAAAAACATATACTTGTCGTTTTCTTCATCCAATCGCTTTCCGTTATGGGGCCCACAAAAGACTGCGCCGTCGTACGAATATTCCCCGACAGGAAGAATATTCCACGACCAAACGAATATTCCCCGACAATAATGAATATTTTATAACCACTTGCTTATTTAAAATATTTACGCATTTTACCCATAACTAACCTCATTAATCAATTTAACACTTACTATTTCAAAATAATAAATAGAGGGAATTTAAATTTCATTTATTAATAATTTGGGGTCTTACAATCATACCAGTCAACAATTCAACTTTGCACTACTGGCCAAAGAGAACCCATAGTCATGATCATACCAATAATTTACCCATCTTTACACTCAAGCGAAAGAGAATTTTAACATCAAGGTTATAAAAATGTTATATATGATAATAAAAATAATATGATCAACATGATCATAGATTTAATCTCAAGAGTAATATTCATAAATCAACTATAATTTGGTTAGAAAAAGAAACCAATTTTGTCGTGAATAGTAACTCGTGAATAGTAACTCATGAATAATAACTCGTGAATAGTAACTCGTGAATAGTAATCTCGACTCAAAAAGGTAAAAATTCCACAATAAAATCTATACCAATATTTCGGTATAATGATATTGAAAGAATAACATTTCTTAAGCTTATAAACAATTTATTTAAATTGTTTACACTTTACTAATTAATGCATTTAATCATCATAAAATGTCAACTCTTAAGATTTCATCATCAATAGCCAAAACCCTCATCAAAAATCTGCATATACCTCATATAGGATTCTCAAGCCATAAAATCCTATTTTTTAATTTTCTTACTTCACATAACATATTTAATTCATTTTCTCATAACTAGACTATTTTCATGAAAAATACCAAATCCGTTCTAAAAATATTTCTTTTCTGGAATTTAGCATAATATAGCCCCATAGTGAACATATATTTTTCTCAGAATTTTTAAAAGTCATTTACTATTTTTCATATGGCCAAAATAGCCGAATATTTAGACATTTATCAAAAATTGTACTTTTGTCTAAAAATTCTGAAATTTACAGAGTATACTTCTATCATATACATGTACTCCCAATAAAAATTTCATCAATTTTGGAGTTAACAACAAGGAATTATAAGCTGTTACTTTTAAAATAGTCTTTTCTCATAAAATTCATAACTCTCAATCTATACATCCAAAAATCACCATTTTTGGACACAATCAAGAAAACTCATCAAAATATCATTTCAAATTTTTCCAGAATTTTTGAAGGTCAGAAAAATTACGAAATTAAAAATCATAACAACCCTTAAAATCCCTTACTATCCCTTACTATCCCTTACCTCAAAAGAGCAGTACTTCTGACTGGATATCGGATATGATGCTGAAGAAAACTTGTACTGATGAATAGCAACTCACCAAGTATCTAAAAATTCACAAAATATACTTCATAATATAGAGAGAGAAAGAGAGAAAGCTTATGTTTCTGGTGTGATTTTCAATTCTAACTTAGCCCTCTATTTATAGGAAAATTTTGGTAGGTTTGACCTGCAACCTGATGGCTTTACCTGCTACTATTCCCACCCACCACATTTGAAATATAATTCAGCACATTTTTTCACCAACCACAAGTGGGGCCCACCAATTCTAGAATTTTCCACCAAAATGATAAACTCCGAAAATTCAACAATTTCTGAACCAGTCATCTCGTAAAATTCATAATAAATCATACGTTCATTTTTAACGGTTCAAAATTTGTGGGCATATACTCAACTTATATATGTATAACATATCCAAAAATTACCACGATCCAACGGTCGGATTAAAAATTATAACCCCCGCAAAATATCTCAAAAATCCTAATTTTTAATACCTCCATTCCGACAAAAATACGGATAAAAATCTCAACATTAACTCCTTCATTTTTTAACCACAAAAATATATCCCTCATTTATATCCCCATAAAATAAATATTTTCTTATCACATGAATCAATAATTAATTATTCACAAATAATATTACAGAATCACATTTATGACAACCAGGCCGTTCCCAGGAAAGAGGGGGCTTTCCAATAAGGATTTCTCCTTACTGGTGCGCAATTAGATGACCAAACCTCTCCTTAGACAGAACTTTCTAGACATTGCCAATAATGCTATCTAATAATACTATTCAAATAATATGAATTATTGATCTGATAATGGGAAATACTGTGCAGCAACAATTATTGAACAACAATAATACAAAATTTCAACGTAGCAATTATTGAATCAATAAAATAAAATATTGAACAGTAATTACTGTAACAATTCTTGAGTAGTGCCTTCTTACGTAAGAATCAATAATTTCAAAAATACTATGCAATACCGTGTGCTACTGTGCAATAACGCGTATTACTGTATTTTAACCACCGGGTATTCCAACAGTGTTAACGGTAACAACTACGCCGTTATTTGTAAAAACTCAAATTTGTCGTTTTCTTCACCCGACAGTTATTCGTTATGGGGCCCACAAATAGCTGCGCCGTCGTACGAATATTCCCCGACAGAAAGAATATTCCACGACCAAACGAATATTCCCCGACAACAATGATTATTTTATAACCACTTGCTTATTTTGAAAAAAAATCATATTTCACTCATAACTTTAAACTTTTATCAATTTAACCATTTACTGAGTAATAATTATAAGAAAAATTGAATACTTTTATTTCATAAAATTCGGGGTCTTACAATCTCCCCTCCTTATGAAATTTCGTCCCCGAAATTTACGTACCTGGTATTTCGAATTGTTGAGAATACTTTGCTTCTATTTCAGATTCTATCTCTCAGATCATCATGATTTCTCCATTGCTCATCTCCCATGATAACTTCATTTGGGTTCCTCATTTGTTGGGAAGTCATGACAACCGCCATCCCTCGAACTACTCTGCTTTGACTTGTCTGGAGTAGCATTTGGCGTCATCATTATCGTTGGAATATACCTTTCTATAGGACATATTCCTCCCCCAACTTCCTCTTCGTACTCCTCATTCATGATCTGAATCATCAATCTTCGATCCATATCGGATTCAGGTTGACCGCTATGTACAGGGTAATTCAAAACTCGATGTTGGGTTCCCCCAATTGCTTTTCAAAAAGAGAAATTCATATCATCTATTTTAGCCTTCTTAGATCGAACATCTCTTTTCACAATATCCACGTGTCGTGCGGCTTTTGCCCATGCATCACTTATTCTCACTCGTTCAGTTTTTTCTTCTCTCAGCTCAGATTCTATTTTTATCATTTTATACTCTGCCAAAGAATGCTTCTGTTCAAGCATCACATATCGGGTAACACAAGCTTGAATTGTTGCATCCTTTTGTTCCACGACCGCCTGTCGTTCTTCTGCCTGCTCTTCTAACTCATGAATACGATTTTAAAATTCTACATTTTGATCATATAATACCTCTAATAAACTCTCCTCTGGTACTTCTTCTTCCTCTTCTTCCTCAGTCTCAGCTGTTACCTCTGCGACTATCTCAGGTGTAACTATCAATTCTTCACTCACCACATGGATATCTCTAATTCCTTCTTCGTCTGACATCACATTATCACGGTTAGTGATTAGAGGTATTCCCACAGTCTCATTCACTCTATTATTAGCATTCTCAGCTGCCATTCTCAAATACTGCCATAAAATAAGGGTCAATTAAATAAATTAACATATCACATAATATCCCAATATTATGACTGACCAACAAATAAGCTTAGGTAGGACACACTAGCGAAGGATTTACTCATCTCTCCCCTCCTAGTTGTATTCCCCGATCTCCGCCAGAGATCATATCCCTAAGCTCTGATACCACCTGTGACAACCCCAAAATAGGTTCATTCCACCCAACCCATTCTGAGTCGTCAAATACATGGTACAGAAAACAACTACAACTTTATTACAACAATTGTCGTGCAAAATACAACAATACATATGCTGTGAGTTTGGATACAAATATATACCAAATGTGACATTGGACACCATCATGTATCAGCACCTCACAAAGGTACCTTACATAAAGGTATAGTCAAAAACTGTTTTAGAAACTAGAATCTTTGGGAAGTGCTCAAGGAAACCTTCGTACATGGGAGGCCATGCGTCTAGGTTATGATAGATATCATATGGCCACAGAATTATCCTTGGTTGACCCAATAGACCCCAAAGAAAAACGAGAAGATTACTATCATATTCTTCCCAATGGTGAGTCTTCTCTTGACTTATCATTATCTCCACTGTATTTAACTGAGAATTATACTTCAAACAAACACCAAGATTATATAGGTAGTGCTTATAGATATACTCGGTAAGCGGATGTGCACAATCATGTCTTATGATGACACGAGGTTGTATGTCGTTAGACATCTTGTATTATAGTGGCAAAACACCCTTCCAACGTTGGGTTCGCCTCACCCTATTTTTTTCACCAAATATAACTACTAAATGATGACCACCGTTCTATTCCCTTGTTACCCTCGCTCGACCCAGCTACACTCTTATTACCTGAAAGGAATTGTGAAGCAAAAGGGTGAGCACAACTAGCTCAGTAAAGAATATCATGACTAAAGATAAATAAATTATCAATAGTCTTCATCAATAATAAATCAGAGATTTAGAACATATGGTAGATGATAAAAATTTCAACCATAGTTGCAGCGGAACATGCAATCCATTAGAAGAGTCAAATAGACTATAAAGTCTATTATCTTCTCCATGTTAAAAATCCATCAACAATGTTTTATCCCTGTAACATCAATCAACAATTCTGGTCCACAATCATATGAATAACTCATAATCATAACTGTAGTTCTAAATTCCTCTTCTCATCCAGGACGAAGATAATTTTCATCACCTATCTTTACCTGAAACATCAAAGATCATGGTTATACCAAATCACATTTCCTGTTCATAATCATACTAATAAATCCATCTTTGCACTACGGCCAAAGATATTCATTTGTATCACCAGTTGGTCATGTTTATCTCAACATCTGTTCATCTTTGCACTACTGGCCAAAGATATTCAACAACATGTCATCTTTGCACTACGGGCCAAAGATATTCATCAACAATTCATCTTTGCACTACAGGCCAAAGATATTCATCAACAGTTCATATTTGCACTACGGCCAAATATATTCATCAACAGTTCATATTTGCACTACAGGCCAAATATATTAATATCTCAAAGAAATATATAATCATTTCAGAATTTATATAAACAATAATTATAACCATGTTAATCAATTCACCTTTGCACTTAAGCTAAAGATATTCACTTATAAATTCAATGGTCATGATCATACCAGTCAACAATTTAACTTTGCACTACTGGCCAAAGAGAACCCATAGTCATGATCATAACAATAATTTACCCATCTTTACACTCAAGCGAAAGAGAATTTCAACATCAAGGTTATAAAAATGTTATATATGATAATAAAAACAATATGATCAACATGATCATAGATTTAATCTCAAGAGTAATATTCATAAATCAACTATAATTTGGTTAGAAAAAGAAACCAATTTTGTCGTGAATAGTAACTCGTGAATAGTAACTCATGAATAGTAACTCGTGAATAGTAACTCGTGAATAGTAATCTCGACTCAAAAAGGTAAAAATTCCACAATAAAATCTATACCAATATTTCGGTATAATGATATTGAAAGAATAACATTTCTTAAGCTTATAAACAATTTATTTAAATTGTTTACACTTTACTAATTAATGTATTTAATCATCATAAAATGTCAACTCTTAAGATTTCATCATCAATAGCCAAAACCCTCATCAAAAATCTGCATATACCTCATATAGGATTCTCAAGCCATAAAATCCTATTTTTTAATTTTCTTACTTCACATAACATATTTAATTCATTTTCTCATAACTAGACTATTTTCATGAAAAATACCAAATCCGTTCTAAAAATATTTCTTTTCTGGAATTTAGCATAATATAGTCCCATAGTGAACATATATTTTTCTCAGAATTTTTAAAAGTCATTTACTATTTTTCATATGGCCAAAATAGCCGAATATTTAGACATTTATCAAAAATTGTACTTTTGTCTAAAAATTCTGAAATTTACAGAGTATACTTCTATCATATACATGTACTCCCAATAAAAATTTCATCAATTTTGGAGTTAACCACAAGGAATTATAAGCTGTTACTTTTAAAATAGTCTTTTCTCATAAAATTCATAACTCTCAATCTATACATCCAAAAATCACCATTTTTGGACACAATCAAGAAAACTCATCAAAATATCATTTCAAATTTTTCCAGAATTTTTGAAGGTCAGAAAAATTACGAAATTAAAAATCATAACAACCCTTAAAATCCCTTACTATCCCTTACCTCAAAAGAGCAGTACTTCTGACTGGATATCGGATATGATGCTGAAGGAAACTTGCACTGATGAATAGCAACTCACCAAGTATCTAAAAATTCACAAAATATACTTCATAATATAGAGAGAGAAAGAGAGAAAGCTTATGTTTCTGGTGTGATTTTCAATTCTAACTTAGCCCTCTATTTATAGGAAAATTTTGGTAGGTTTGACCTGCAACCTGATGGCTTTACCTGCTACTATTCCCACCCACCACATTTGAAATATAATTCAGCACATTTTTTCACCAACCACAAGTGGGGCCCACCAATTCTAGAATTTTCCACCAAAATGATAAACTCCGAAAATTCAATAATTTCTGAACCAGTCATCTCGTAAAATTCATAATAAATCATACGTTCATTTTTAACAGTTCAAAATTTGTGGGCATATACTCAACTTATATATGTATAACATATCCAAAAATTACCACGATCCAACGGTCGGATTAAAAATTATAACCCCCGCAAAATATCTCAAAAATCCTAATTTTTAATACCTCCATTCCGACAAAAATACGGATAAAAATCTCAACATTAACTCCTTCATTTTTAACCACAAAAATATATCCCTCATTTATATCCCATAAAATAAATATTTTCTTATCATATGAATCAATAATTAATTATTCACAAATAATATTACAGAATCACATTTATGACAACCAGGCCGTTCCCAGGAAAGAGGGGGCTTTCCAATAAGGATTTCTCCTTACTGGCTCGCAATTAGATGACCAAACCTCTCCTTAGACAGAACTTTCTAGACATTGCCAATAATGCTATTTAATAATACTATTCAAATAATATGAATTATTGATCTGATAATGGAAAATACTGTGCAGCAACAATTATTGAACAACAATAATACAAAATTTCAACGTAGCAATTATTGAATCAATAAAATAAAATATTGAACAGTAATTACTGTAACAATTATTGAGTAGTGCCTTCTTACGTAAGAATCAATAATTTCAAAAATACTATGTAATACCGTGTGCTACTGTGCAATAACGCGTATTACTGTATTTTAACCACCGGGTATTCCAACAGTGTTAACGGTAACAACTACGCCGTTATTTGTAAAAACTCAAATTTGTCGTTTTCTTCACCCGACAGTTATTCGTTATGGGGCCAACAAATAGCTGCGCCGTCGTACGAATATTTCCCGACAGAAAGAATATTCCACGACCAAACGAATATTCCCCGACAACAATGATTATTTTATAACCACTTGCTTATTTTGAAAAAAAATCATATTTCACTCATAACTTTAAACTTTTATCAATTTAACCATTTACTGAGTAGTAATTATAAGAAAAATTGAATACTTTTATTTCATAAAATTCGGGGTCTTACAGTTATTATCAGCCATATGTTATGTACCCTTCACTCCAACACATTATGTTTTAATGTGGCTCCACTAATCAACAATTTTATACTGTACTTTCATCTCTCTCTCTGTATACAAATGTAGGACTAATGAATGTTGAGATTAAGTGTTCATGTTTGGTTTTACCTTTTTTGAGGTTAAAAATAAGTAGGAAGATGAGTCACAAGTTCCTTTCTCGTGGTATTGATTTACTTGTTCATTTGGAGAGGAAATAGGAAAAGAGAGGCAGCACATCATCCATCATTTGGTTGGCAGCAGTACAAACGGATCTGGAGTCAGCCAAGCTTGGGTACGCAGGACAGGACAGTACAAAAGAATGTTGGCTAACGAGAGAGCAATTGTGTCTGTGGCTTTTGTTCCCACATCGCCTACTCACAAAATTTATTTAGGCCTTGGACAATATAAATAAGATATGCAGGCTCCCTAGAGCAATTACTTAGTTGGGGCCATGGGCTCAACATGCCAGCCTTGTTATTTCAAATCAGACCGGATTAAGGCTCCAGGCCAGTCCAGGCCGGGCTTTCAGTTGGGCCAGGCCAGGCCGGGTTATTTACAAAAATTGGTGGCCTTTTCAGAGCCTTCAAGGCCAAGCCCGCCTGGCCTGGGCTTTGACTAGGCCTAGGTTTGACCAGGCCGGGCTCAGGTCGGATCAAGGCCGGGCTGCAGGCTTCAGGCTTTTTGTGCACCACTGCCACAGAACATAAAGGTGGTGAATGGAACCTTCTGTTCTTCTGTGCATCCCAAGACATCAAATATCTTAGTAATTTGCTTTACCCACGTTTCCGCCTTAATCGAATTCGGCTTTTCCCAGAAATTTGGTGGTACCAACTCCTTGAACTGCATGGCTGTGACAAACCGCGTGTTGCTATCATTTCCACCCATATTTTGTACACGAGTCTCCCTCGTCTGATTTTGCATGAACTGCAAAAAGCTTCTAAACATTGCATCATTCATCGTTTGCTCGGTAGTGTTGTTTACAGGAGGAATATTGTCTTCTTGTTGCACATTCTCCAGGTTGGTGATTTAAGGTTGTTCCACGGTCTCATACACTCCATTATTAACGTTCTCAGCTGTCATTCTTAAATACTGTCATAAAACAAGTGTTAATTAAACAAATTAACATATCACATAATATCCCTATATTATGACCGACCAACAAATAAGCTTAGATAGGACACACTAGCGAAGGATTTACTTATCTCTCCCCTCTTAGTTCTATTCCCCGATCTCCGTCAGAGACCATATCCCTAAGCTCTGATATCAACTGTGACGCCCCCAAAATAGGTATACATCACCCATTCTGAGTCGCCAAATACATGGTACAGAAAATAACTACAACTTTATTATTACAATTGTCGTGCAAAATACGACAACACATACTGTGAGTTAAAATATAAATATTGTCTTCTAGACAATATCCACACCCAAATAAAGTTCTCATTACAATTATTGATGTACTATTTTACAAAAATAGTGAGGACTGTTAAAACAACTGTCTAGGACCATCACTCTATACCCCGACTGGTTCCTGCTATATTCTCACTTCCTGAGAAGAAAAATGGATCAAAAAGGAAAAGGGTGAGCTTAACTATCCCAGTAAAGAATATTATGACTAATATAATATACAACAAATTATCCTTAGTCTTCAACAGGGAAAAATCTGATAGAATATAATTGACAACAAGTTTTAGATCAACAACTACAGCGGAAATAACAATTCATTAGAAGAGTTAAGTAGAGAATGAAATCTACTATCATCTATGAATTTAAAAGTCCATCATCAATATTTTATCCCTGTAACATCAATCAATATACATCTTGAATCAAATATTCATCTTTGCACTACGGGCCAAAGATATTCATTTGTATCACCAGTTGGTTATGTTCATCTCAACACCTGTTCATCTTTGCACTACGGGCCAAAGATATATATTCATCAAGTAATCATTCATCTTTGCACTATAGGCCAAATATATTCATCAAGTATCACCATTAAGGACTGAGGATGATAAAAAATATTTTAGAGAACGAATCCAGTAAGATAAAAAGACAAAGTTTAGAGATTCGTACTTTAGATAATTCAAGTTTAAAAATACTCCATAATAAACCATAATTGAGTAAAATTCAAGAATGACGACCAAAACATGGATACAATCAAAGATAGTAACCATACTAAACATCTAGGACGAAAAAGAGAAAATTTTATTTTTCGATAAATAGTGTCGCATTTGTGAATGGTGTCGTATACGTGAATAGTAACCCCGACACAAAAAGGTAAAAATTCCACAATAAAATTTATATCAATAATTCGGCATAATGATATTGAAGAAAATAATATCATATAAGAAGAAAATAACATCCCTTATCTTAAAAGAACAATATTTCTGAATGGAATATCGGATATGATGCTGAAGGAAACTTGCACTGAATAACAACTCTTAAAGTATCTAAATACTCACAAAATACGCACGATAATATAGAGAAAGAGAAAAAAAACTTGTTTCTGGTGTGATTTTTAATTATAACTAAGCACCCTATTTATAGAAAAATTTTAGAACGCCGAAGCAGACTTAACCTGCTACACGATGGCTTTAGCTGTTACTATTCATGCCCACCACATTTAAAATAAAATTTCAACATATTTTGTGACGCCCCCAAAATTAGGTATACGTCACCCATCTTGGGTCGCCACTTACATGGTACATAAATCCAAATATAACTTACTAATACAACTGTCGTGTACAACACGACAAAACATAAACTGTGAGTTTGAATACAAATATTGTCTACTAGAGAGTATCCATACTCAAAAGGAGTCCTTATTACAATTATTATCACACTATTTCACAGAATAGTGAGGACTACTAATGCTATTCTCTGGACCATCACCCCGTTCCTCGACTCATCCCAGCTATATTCTCATTTTCTGAAGAGAACAATAAAAGCAAAAGGGTGAGCTCAACTAGCCCAGTAAGAAATATTATGACTAAGATAATGCAGAATAAATTATCATTAGTATTCAACAATGTTAAACTGATAAAATACAATAGACATCAAGTTTAACTGCAGCAGATCAACCAATCCATTAAAAGAGTCAAGTAGTTAATAAAATCTACTATCTTTTATGATTTAAAAGGTTTTTCATGACTTTTATCGCTGGGACTCAGCTTAATAAATAATCCACATCATCGAATCACCCCCTGCACTACGGCCAAGGATATTCTTTAGTATCACGACCACGAATTATCTATGCACTACGGTTAAAGATAATCATGTTTTCATCAACGGTCCTGATCATGCCATAAAATAATTCATCTCTGCATTACGGCCAAAGAGAATCCATAGCCATAATCATACTGTAACGCCCCCAAAATAGGTTCATTCCATCCAACCCATTTTGAGTCGCCAAATAAATGGTACAGATAACAACTACAACTTTATTACAACAATTGTCGTGTAAAATACAACAACACATATGCTATGAGTTTGGGTACAAATATATACCAACTGTGACTCATGTCCCAACCTTAGATAGCATGTCACAATGACACATTACATAAAGGTATAGTCAAAAACTGTTTTAAAAATTAGAATCTTTGGGAAGTGCTCAAGGAAACCCTCGTACATGGGAGGCCATGCTTCTAGGTTATGATAGATATCATATGGCCACAGAATTATCCTTGGTTGATCCAATAGACCCCAAAGAAAAATAAGAAGGTTACTATCATATTCTTCCCAATGGTGAGTCTTCTCTTGACTTATCATTATCTCCACTGTCTCTAATTGAGAATTATACTTCAAACAAACACCAAGATTATATAGGTAGTACTCGTAAATATACTCAGCAAGTGGATGAGCACATCCCTGTCTTATGATGACACGAGATTGTATATCATTAGACATCTTGTATGATAGTGGCAAAACACCATTCCAACGTTGGGTTCGCCTCACCCTAGATGATTCACCAAATATAACTACTAAATGATGACCACCGTTCTATTCTCCTGTTACCCCCGCTCGATCCAGCTACACTCTTATTACCTGAAAGGAATTGTGAAACAGAAGGGTGAGCACAACTAGCTCAGTAAAGAATATCATGACTAAAGATAATTAAATTATCAATAGCCTTCAACAGAATTAAATCAGAGATTTAGAACATATGGTAGATGATAAAATTTTTCAACCATAGTTACAGCGGAACGAGCAATCCATTAGAAGAGTCAAATAGACTACAAAGTCTATTATCTTCTCCATGTTAAAAGTCCACCAGCAATGTTTTATCCCGGTAACATCAATCAACAATTCTTGTCCACAATCACATGTATAACTCATAATCATATTTGTAGTTCTAAATTCCTCTTCTCATCCAGAACAAGATAATTTTCATCACTTGTCTTTACCTAAAACATCAAAGATCATGGTTATACCAAATCACAGTTCCTGTTCATAATCATACTAATAATTTCATCTTTGCACTACGGGCCAAAGATATTCATCAACAACTCATCTTTGCACTACAGGCCAAAGATATTCCTCAACAACTCATATTTACACTACAAGCCAAATATATTATTATCTCAAAGAAATATATAATCATTTCAGAATTTATATAACCAATAATTATAACCACGTTGATCATTTCACCTTTGCACTTAAGCTAAAGATATTCAATTATAAATTCAATGGTCATGATCATACCAGTCAACAATTTAACTTTGCACTACTGGCCAAAGAGAACCCATAGTCATGATCGTACCAAAAATCTACCCATCTTTACACTCAAGTCAAAGAGAAATATCATCATTAGGGTTATAAAAATGTTATATATGATAAAAAAAATAATATGATCAACATATAGTTTTAATCTCAAGAGTAATATTCATAAATCAACTATAATTTGGTTAAAAAAAGAAACCAATTTTGTCATGAATAGTAACTCGTGAATAGTAACCCGTAAATAGTAACTCGTAAATAGTAACTCATGAATAGTAACTTGTGAATAGTAACTCATGAATAGTTACTCGTGAATACTAACTCATGAATAATAACTCGTGAATAGTAACTCATGAATAGTAACTCGTGAATAATAACTCGTGAATAGTAACTCATGAATAGTAACTCAGGAATAGTAATCCCGACATGAAAAATAAGAATTTTACAAGAAAAATCTTACCAATATTCCGGTATAGTGATATTGAAAGAAATAATATCATTGATAAAAAAAAATAACATCCCTTACTATCCCTTACTATCTCTTACCTCAAAAAAGCAGTACTCTTGACTGGAATAACGCTGAACGAACTTGCACCGTATAGCAACACTCAAGATATCAAAATACTCACAAGAATACACTCGATAATATAGAGAGAGAAATAGAGAGAAAACTTCAGTTTCTGGTGTGATTTTCAATTCTAACCTAAGCACCCTATTTATAGAAAAATGCTTAGAACACCAAAGCAGAAAATTGAATATAATAATATTATATTTACAAAATTGTCAAGCCCACCTTAGAAGATCTGAATCCAGCACATTTTAACAACCAGTGGGCCCCACCATCTCACAAAAAAATGTTTTTCTCAAAATAATTAACTTAAACTCCCAAAAATTAATTATTTCGGAACTTCAGAACTTCAATAATTCATAATAAATAGCCCTTTGATCAAAAAATTTGAATCTCGAGAGTTTTTATAGGAAATTCAATTCTCTACAACTTTGCAGAAGAAAGTTTTTCTAAATTCCAAACAGAAATTGACCGAAATCCACAAACGGGCGATTTTACAGTCTATAATAAATTTTCGATCAAAAATTGTGTTCGTCAACACACAAAACATGTGTTAAACATTTAATCCAACAAAAATATTTTTCTTCCTCATTTATTTATATATCCCACATTCATTGTAAAAATATCACCATTAATATATTATTAAAATAATATATTTAAATGAATTATTTTATCAGAAAAAGATAAAATATTAATTTTCAATAATTGTCACATTAAAAATTTTTTTTCCATCTATATCCACATAAAATTAATATTTTCTTCATCATATAAATCAATAATTAATTATTCACAAATAATATTACAGAATCATATTACTGACAACCAGGCAGTTCCCAGGAAAGAGGGAGATTTCTAATAAGGATCTCTTCCTTTCTGGCGCGCAATTAGATGACCAAACCTCTCCTTAGACAGAACTTTTTAGACATTGCCAATAATATTATCTAATAATATTATTCAGATAATATGAATTATTGCTCTGATAATAGAAAATACTGTGTAGTGACAATTATTAAAACAACAGTAATATAAAATATCAACGCAGTAATTATTGAATCAATAAAATAAAATACTGAACAGTAATTACTGTAACAATTATTGAGTAATGCCTTCTTACGTAAAAATCAAAAAATTGGTGCAATACCGTGTGCTACTGTGCAACAACGCGTATTACTGTGTTTTAACCACCGGGTATTCTAACAGTGTTAACGGTAACAACTACGCCGTTATTTATAAACAACTTACTCTTGTCGTTTTCTTCATCTAATCGCTTTCCGTTATGGGGCCCACAAAAGACTGCGCCGTCGTACGAATATTCTCCGACAGTAAGAATATTCCACGACCAAGCGAATATTCCCCGACAACAATGAATATTTTATAACCACTTGTGTATTTCGAAAAAAAAAATTCATATATCACCCTTAACTTTAACATTTATCAATTTAACCATTTACTAAATAGTAATTATAAGAAAAATTAAATACTTTTATTTCATAAAATTCGGGGTCTTACAATCTCCCCTCCTTGTGAAATTTCGTCCTCGAAATTTACGTACCTGGTATTTCAAAGAGTTGAGAATACCTTGCTTTCATTTCAGATTCCATCTTTCCTGTCATCATAATTTCTTCATTGCTCATCTCCTGTATTTCTGATATCATTCTAGAATACAGCTTCAAAACAAAGGTTAATTGAACAAATTAACATATCACATAATATCCCGATATTATGACTGACCAACAAATAAGCTTAGGTAGGACACACTAGCGAAGGATTTACTCGTCTCTCTCCTCCTAGTCCTATTCCCCGATCTCCGCCAGAGATCATATCCCTAAGCTCTGATACCAAATGTAACGCCCCCAAAATAGGTCCATTCCATCCAACCCATTTTGAGTCGCCAAATACATGGTACAGATAACAACTACAACTTTATTACAATAATTATCGTGCAAAATATAACAACACATATGCTATGAGTTTGAGTACAAATATATACCAACTGTGACTCATGTCCCAACCTTGAATAGCACGTCACAATGACACATTACATAAAGGTATAGTCAAAAACTGTTTTAGAAATTAAAATCTTTGGGAAGTGCTCAAGGAAACCCTCGTACATGGGAGGCCATGCTTCTAGGTTATGATAGATATCATATGGCCACAAAATTATCTTTGGTTGACCCAATAGACCCCAAAGAAAAATAAGAAGGTTATTATCATATTCTTCCCAATGGTGAGTCTTCTCCTGACTTATCATTATCTCCACTGTCTCTAATTGAGAATTATACTTCAAACAAACACCAAGATTATATAGGTAGTGCTCGTAAATATACTCAGCAAGTGGATGAGCACATCCCTGTCTTATGATGACACGAGATTGTATATCATTAGACATCTTGTATGATAGTGGCAAAACACCATTCCAACGTTGGGTTCGCCTCACCCTAGATGATTCACCAAATATAACTACTAAATGATGACCACCGTTCTATTCTCCTGTTACCCCCGCTCGACCCAGCTACACTCTTATTACCTGAAAGGAATTGTGAAACAGAAGGGTGAGCACAACTAGCTCAGTAAAGAATATCATGACTAAAGATAATTAAATTATCAATAGCCTTCAACAGAATTAAATCAGAGATTTAGAACATATGGTAGATGATAAAATTTTTCAACCATAGTTACAGCGGAACGAGCAATCCACTAGAAGAGTCAAATAGACTACAAAGTCTATTATCTTCTCCATGTTAAAAGTCCACCAACAATGTTTTATCCCTGTAACATCAATCAACAATTCTTGTCCACAATCACATGTATAACTCATAATCATATTTGTAGTTCTAAATTCCTCTTCTCATCCAGAACAAGATAACTTTAATCACTTGTCTTTACCTGAAACATCAAAGATCATGGTTATACCAAATCACAGTTCCTGTTCATAATCATACTAATAATTTCATCTTTACACTACGGGCCAAAGATATTCATCAACAACTCATCTTTGCACTACAGGCCAAAGATATTATTATCTCAAAGAAATATATAATCATTTCAGAATTTATATAACCAATAATTATAACCACGTTGATTATTTCACCTTTGCACTTAAGCAAAAGATATTCAATTATAAATTCAATGGTCATGATCATACCAGTCAACAATTCAACTTTGCACTACTGGCCAAAGAGAACCCATAGTCATGATCGTACCAAAAATTTACCCATCTTTACACTCAAGTCAAAGAGAAATATCATCATTAGGGTTCTAAAAATGTTATATATGATAAAAAAAATAATATGATCAACATATAGTTTTAATCTCAAGAGTAATATTCATAAATCAACTATAATTTGGTTAGAAAAAGAAACCAATTTTGTCATGAATAGTAACTCGTGAATAGTAACCCGTGAATAGTAACTCGTAAATAGTAACTCATGAATAGTAACTCGTGAATAGTAACTTATGAATAGTAACTCGTGAATACTAACTCATGAATAATAACTCGTGAATAGTAACTCATGAATAGTAACTCGTGAATAATAACTCGTGAATAGTAACTCATGAATAGTAACTCAGGAATAGTAATCCCGACATGAAAAATAAGAATTTTACAAGAAAAATCTTACCAATATTCCGGTATAATGATATTGAAAGAAATAATATCATTGATAAAAAAAATAACATCCCTTATTATCCCTTACTATCCCTTACTTCAAAAGAGCAGTACTCCTGACTGGAATAACGCTGAACGAACTTGCACCGTATAGCAACACTCAAGATATCAAAATACTCACAAGAATACACTCGATAATATAGAGAGCGAAATAGAGAGAAAACTTCAGTTTCTGGTGTGATTTTCAATTCTAACCTAAGCACCCTATTTATAGGAAAATACTTAGAACACCAAAACAGAAAATTGAATATAATAATATTATATTTACAAAATTGTCAAGCCCATCTTAGAAGATCTGAATTCAGCACATTTTAACAACCAGTGGGCCCCACCATCTCACAAAAAAATGTTTTTCTCAAAATAATTAACTTAAACTTCCAAAAATCAATTATTTCGGAACTTCAGAACTTCAATAATTCATAATAAATAGCCCTTTAATCAGAAAATTCGAATCTCGCGAGTTTTTATAGGAAATTCAATTCTCTGCAACTTTGCAGAAGAAAGATTTTCCAAATTCCAAACAGAAATTGACCGAAATCCACAAACGGGCGATTTAACAGTCTATAATAAATTTTCGATCAAAAATTGTGTTCGTCAACACACAAAACATGTGTTAAACATTTAATCCAACAAAAATATTTTTCTTCCTCATTTATTTATATATCACACATTCATTGTAAAAATATCACCATTAATATATTATTAAAATAATATATTTAAATGAATTATTTTATCAGAAAAAGATAAAATATTAATTTTCAACAATTGTCACATTAAAATTTTTTTTCCATCTATATCCACATAAAATTAATATTTTCTTCATCATATAAATCAATAATTAATTATTCAAAAATAATATTACAGAATCATATTACTGACAACCAGGCAGTTCCCAGGAAAGAGGGAGATTTCTAATAAGGATCTCTTCCTTTCTGGCGCGCAATTAGATGACCAAACCTCTCCTTAGACAGAACTTTTTAGACATTGCCAATAATATTATCTAATAATATTATTCAGATAATATGAATTATTGCTCTGATAATAGAAAATACTGTGTAGTGACAATTATCAAAACAACAGTAATATAAAATATCAACGCAGTAATTATTGAATCAATAAAATAAAATACTGAATAGTAATTACTGTAACAATTATTGAGTAATGCCTTCTTACGTAAAAATCAAAAAATTGGTACAATACCGTGTGCTACTGTGCAACAACGCGTATTACTGTGTTTTAACCACCGGGTATTCTAACAGTGTTAACGGTAACAACTACGCCGTTATTTATAAACAACTTACTCTTGTCGTTTTCTTCATCCAATCACTTTCCGTTATGGGGCCCACAAAAGACTGCGCCGTCGTTCGAATATTCTCCGACAGTAAGAATATTCCACGACCAAGCGAATATTCCCCGACAACAATGAATATTTTATAACCACTTGTGTATTTCGAAAAAAAAATTCATATATCACCCTTAACTTTAACATTTATCAATTTAACTATTTACTAAATAGTAATTATAAGAAAAATTGAATACTTTTATTTCATAAAATTCGGGGTCTTACACATACCAAAAACTGTCCATCAATGCACTACGGGCCAATGAGGATTTTTTCCACATCATTTGTAATATTACAGTCATGATTACACCGATTAATCCCTGGTCATAATCATACCAAGTCCATCTATGCACTACAGGCCATAGATGACTTTCAACAAAGTATAAACATGAGGATGATGACAATGATATAAGAATTTAATAAAACAAGTTCAAGAATTAATTTATCCAGTAATTAACAACGTCCAAATTGTCAATATGATACTGCTTTGTGGAGTAAAATTCAAGAATCCTTAGAAGAATATTTTCATGAAAAGATACTAGATGAAGCGCAAATATCAAAGATATTCCATTAATTTCATGGAGTATAGAAGTCAAAATTTTAACCAACTGAGTATAATAAAGAATAGAATAACAAAAGAAATCACCATGCATGCGATAGACCGCACAGACAGGTTATTCTAACAGAATAATAAATAATGGAACCAGGTCCGGCGTAAAACGTACAGACAGGATATTCCAACAGAATAATAATAAAGACGGAACCAGGTCTGGTGTAAAATACACAGACAGGATGTTCCAACAGAATAATAATAAATACGGAACCAAGTCCGGTGTAAAACACACAGACATGATGTTCCAACAGAATAATAGAAGAATGTCACCAAGTATAGGGTAGACCGCGTATACAGGTTATTCCAACAGAATAATAAGAAATGGAACAGTTCTCTTCATGAATAAGAAAGAATAACACCCCTTACAGGTACAACAAATAATATCCCTTACCATTTTAAAGAAGAACTGAAATAAAGAAGTAGTTAAGTAGCAGATTACTTTTCTTCTTTCTCTCTATAGTTTCTCTCTCTAGAGTTCAGTGAATTCGTAAGAAAATAATGAAGGAATGAGCTTCTATTTATAGGAAAATGGAATGCATAGTAACTAATCCATGAACGGTCCAGATTGATTTACTTTAATCTGACGGTCCATATTTAAAGAAAAATCTTTTAAATAAAATATAATATATTCTATTTATAGAATAACTTTAAAAAAGTATTCTGTTTTATATAAAAAGATGTTTCTGTTTTATTTCGTTAATAATACGAATAAAATAAAACTTCATTATCGCTAAATAATTCATATTATTAATTGACAATAATTGAATCAAACTGAGTGACTTCTCACATAAGCATTAATAATCAATACCGTGTGCTACTATGTAACCACACGTATTACTGTACTTTTACTACCGAGTAGTTCAACAGTATCAACGGTAAAACTTCCGCCGTTATTTTTAATAAATTATTTTGTCGTTTTCTCAATCCGACAATAATTCCGTTGTGGGGTCCACCAATAATTGTGCCGTCGTACGAATATTTCCCGACAAAAATAATATTTCCCGACCAATCGAATATAATACAACTTGCATACTTTGCAAAATTTATAAATACTACCCACAACTATAACATTATCTCAAATTCATACCATAATATTTAAAAAAATATTTTGAAAAAATTAAATCTTTATTCATAAAATCTGGGGTTTCACATATTTCTCACCAACTAAAAGTGGGGCCCACCAATTCTGGAAATTTCCAAAATATTTTATCATTTAAACAATAATTATAAACTTCAATAATTCATAATAAATAACTTTTTATCAGAAAAATACGAATTTTATGTCCATTCCATAGGAAATTAAATTATCTACAACTTTATAACTTTAAGTTTTTCCAAATTTTAAACGAAAAATGTCCGAAATTCACATACGGACGATTTTTAATAC
Source organism: Panax notoginseng (assembly GCA_016801055.1). NCBI lineage: Eukaryota > Viridiplantae > Streptophyta > Magnoliopsida > Apiales > Araliaceae > Panax > Panax notoginseng. The sequence goes on along the minus strand of CM029019.1, from coordinate 189,577,375 downwards.
CTCCATTCCGACAAGATACTGATAAAACACCTTAGCATTAATTCATTTATTTATAATCACATAAAATAAATATTTCCCTATCCTTCATTTATATCCACATAAAATAAATATTTCTAATCATATAAATCAATAATTAATTATTCACAAATAATTTTACAAAATCACAATTATGACAATCAGGCCGTTTCCAAGAAAGAGGGGGCTTTTCGATAAGGATTTCTCCTTACTGGCGCGCAATTAGGTGACCAAACCTCTCCTTAGACAGAACTTTTTAAACATTGCCAATAATGCTATCTAATAATATTGTTCAAATAATATGAATTATTGATCTGATAATGGGAAATATTGTGCAGTGACAATTATTGAAACAACAATAATATAAAATATTAACGCAGCAATTATTGAATCAATAAAATAAAATATTGAACAGTAATTACTGTAACAATTTTTGAGTAGTGCCTTCTTACGTAAGAATCAATAATTCAAAAATACTATGCAACCACGCGTTACTGTGCAACTACCCGTATTACTGTATTTTAACCTCCGAATATTTCAACAGTGTTTACATCGCAAGTCTTTAAGACTGTAACACTTAAAAAATTGGTAAAGTTAAGTTAACACTTTTAATTATGTAATTGATAGTTAATGTTAATATACAATAGTAATTGACTAATTGTACGATGACTATTACTCTATTAGTGAAGTTTCGATACTCTGATGACTTGATATCTCAATTATTTATCTCGATTTGACAATTTTAATAACTCGTGTAAATGTAAGCAACTGTATTGTATCATTTTTTTAATTAACGTCAAATTGTCATTGCGTGATGATTAGTGACTTTATTTATGTGATTTATGACATGGTTTATAACTTATAATATATTAAATTATTAGGGATGTAAATTGTAATAATCCAACAATCATTGTTAAAATTCTTATAAAAATACTAAAATTATTTTCATTAAAATTTAGAGGTGAAGAAGTACACATTATTATTTATTAATTATTTAATAAAAATATTTACTTATAATCAATTATTAAAATCACAAAAAGATGTTTAAGTAATAAAAAAAAGAAAGTTACTACAAATTTAACAATTATTGATAAGACAAACATTAGAATTTAATATGAAATAATCAAAACCAATTATTTATATGTAGAATTTTAGAAACAATTTAAAGTGAACATATATATAAGAAACCGAACACCTCGAACCTATATCGAACTCGAATAATCGAACCGAACCCGAACTCAAACTCAAACTTACTGAGTTAAACTGAACTCGGATCTTTCACAAACATAGGCGAACCGAACCACATGGTTCGCGAACATGTTCGATCGAGCAAACGAACGGAACACCTTATGCAAACTCAACTCGATTAGACGCTCAACTCAAACTCGAACCGAACCGAACCGAACCGGTTCGCAAACGATTTGGTTTGTTTGCAGCTTTAATTATGACCATTTAAGAAAGTAATTCCTTTAGTAAAAAAAAAGAGAAAAAAAGAAAGAGAAATTCCCACTAAACCCCTTAAGAGCATCTTCAACAGGCTTTTCAACCACTTTGGGATACTTAAAAAGGTGAGTCACAACAGAAAAATCATCTCCAACAATATCTTCAAATCTGCAACCTCCTTCTCACTTTTCAAATATACAATTAAAGGCTAAAAATATTTATTAAGCTTGGTGAGTTTGATGTACAACTCATTGAATTGAAGAGACTGATGAAGCACAAAATATGAAAATAGCAAATAATACTCTTCAAATTGCCAGGTAAGTCAATAAAAATTAATTTGAAGAGTATTTTTTGCTACTACTTTTTAAAATGATGTAAGTATAAAGTCATAAGCCAGTCAATAGTACGACCCACATTCATTTTTTTTCCAATTCCAATTCCAATTCCAATTCATTAGTACCTTCCTTAATTTTGTCATTAGACTCTGCACACAAAACCAAACCCCATAAATAAAATGGATCCGATTAATATGAAGTTAACTTTAAGATAAGTTGATCTATTGATTAATACAATATTGACATACACAGATAGATAACCTCTCGATCTGTATATCGATATTGTATTAATGAATTGACAAGTAAATTTATGCTGATCACTCCCTAAATAAATATAAATACAAATCTACATATAGAAAGAGAAACTCACATTCCCCCCATCCTCGCCCCCCCCACTCCTGCCCCGCCCCCTCCCCCCTCCCTCTCTCTTCCCACCAAATTGACACGACCACCCTCCCAAAACCAAATCCTACGTACACCATTGACCATACCCATTTTCAACCTCTCCCGTCTATCTCTGTCTTCACTTTAATGTGCCACGCACGTGACCTCCAAAACTTAAAAAATACAAAGACGGCATAAATATAGATATAGATTTTGTTTTTACATAATAGAAAGTTATAATTATATAATTAAAATAATATTTGAATCATAAATGTCAGCTAAAATATAACTCTTTATTATATTTATATAATTTATTTTTATAAATGACTAAAATATAAAATTATATTTTGAATCTATCATTTTATAAATATATAATACCTGACTTTATATAACATAATAAAATTAATTTAATAATTTTAATTTTTTATTATTAATTGTATCATAAGATATAAAGTTATTATATCATAGAGTAAAATATCAAATTTTTACAAGGTAACAAACTTTAATTTATAATTTTATATCTTAGTCTCTATATATAGATTATCCTATCCATTTTGAACAATGTGAAATTAGCATAAATATATAAACATCCTCTGATTCCCTTCTTTCGCTTCTCTCTCAAGCCCCGTAAATTATTCATATATATATATATATAATTGCTCGTGTATGAAGTTACGACGCAACGAATTATCCATCTTTCTGTTTTAATAATTTAAAAATTAGAATGAATCTGAACCGTACTTGTACTTTTCTGTCCAAAACAATTAGACTGAATTTTAACCGTACTTATATTTTCTCTCCCAAATTCAAATTGGGTTCTATCTTATATATATATATATATATATATATATATATATATATATATATAGATACAGAAAGGATCAAGAGTAGAATTCTTAAGTAGTAGAACTCCCTTAAATAATAGAATTGTATCAAAACGACGTAGTTTTGATAAGACACGGTGGCATTTTTGTAAATACCATGCCACCGCGTATTTACAAAAATGCCACCGCGTCTTATCAAAACTACGTCGTTTTGATACAATTCTATTATTTAAGGGAGTTCTATTACTTAAGAGTTCTACTCTTGATCCTCTCCCTATATATATGATAATAATTCATAACATGTATTTGTTATTAATTAAAAATGAATATATACTATTTTTATTGTTTAATATAGAAACTAACAATTGATATTAAAACTAAAAAATTCATGTGTGCTACTATTAATAGCGGACGATGAGTTATGTTCGCTATTAATAATAGCGGGCGAAAATTCTATTTTCAACGGCATCCGCTATTATTAATAGCGGACTATTATTCCCTATATATATATATATATATATATATAATTCAAGACGGAGAAAGCTATATTGTCACCACCGTCATCCGCGACGGCGGCGCCATCGTCAGCAACCGCACTCATCCACCCACCACCATACAGTCCATACCCATTTCTATGGATCCGATTAACATGAAATTTATTTTTTAGTAAGTTGATTAATTATGCAATAGAATGTTGACACACATAAACCCATGCCTGCGTATCGGCAATCTATTCATCAATTAACCAACTTATCTAAAAATAAATTTCATGTTAACTATCCTATCATCACGTGATAAACACGTGTCTCTCGAGCCTTATTAAGTCAAAAAAAATAATGTTATTATTACATAAAGAATATCATATAATACTTACATACATATATCACATTCGTATACATATATATTACGAGTCTCATATATCAAGCAGGGGTCTACAATAAATAATAAATATGTATGTATATGTGAGTATTATGTAACCTATTTTGTATCAAGGCAGCATTGTTGAACCAAAAAAATAGTAGTAGCATTTATCGCCTCCCTCATCAGTACCTTCATAAATTTTCGCAGCATCCTACTGCCACCTATATCATCTTTCTCTCTCTAAACATGATTTAACCACCGCCACAAGCTTCTCTCTCCTCCCTAAAACACCACCAAAACCCTAACTGAATCATACATTCCAAGAAAAAATGTCACGCTTATTATACGCTCCTCCGCCACCGTTTCTCCCCGCCGACACCGTAACTAACCAACCGAATTTCTTCTTCAACCACGGCAAGCAGTCAGGCAACTTGCCGGCATCATCGCCGTCGTCATCATCGTCATCATCTATGATTGTAGTGATAATCATAATTTCTTCTGCAATAATCGTCTCCGCTTCTCTCTACTTCCTCCTCCGCTTCCTCTCACGCCGCTTCCACCGCTCCTTCCGTACATTCTCGGCCGTCGACGACGTTGTTCCATCAAGCAACAACGTCAACGTGAATTTCAACAATAACTGCGTCGAGAACGGTAATGTGTTGAATAAAGACTTATTTGAATATCTCCCGCTCTTCACGTTCCGTTCCGTTAGTGGAAATATCTCCGGTGGTGACTGCGCTGTGTGCTTATCTAAATTCGAGCCGCAGGATCAGCTACGGTTGCTTCCGCTGTGCTGCCACGCGTTCCACTCGCGCTGCATTGACACGTGGCTCACGGCGAATCAGACGTGTCCTTTGTGCAGGTCTAGCGTGTATCCTACTGAGGCGGATGTACTGAATAAAATCCTTTCCTCATCGTCTAACGGTGAAGATCGAGCTAATAGCTTTCGGATTGAGATCGGAAGTATTAGTCGGAGGAGAACTGAATCGGATTCCGGCGAAGATCCGAGGTCTTATTCTATCGGCTCGTTTGAGTACATTGTGGATGACGGTTTTGAAGTGTCCATGGGATCCACACACCGACGAGGAGCGTCCGAATGCACTTTGGTTGATAAGGATTCCGTCGGAGTTCCGGTAACGCAGCCAGCGCCGCCTGGAGAGAGCTTGGCGGCAGAAGTTGCCGGCGGACGAAGCTGGCTAAGAGAGTACGTGGACAGAATCGCATCCATTTCGGTATCGTCACGCTCATTTCGTAGCTCAGGCAGGTTTTTCTCGGGAAGCAGTCGCCGTAGCGACCCCATTGAAGCCGTCGGGGACTTAGAATCGAATAGCATCGGAGAGGAGATTAGCGAATTGTTTCGGTGGCTCTCAGGGGTATGAAATGTAAATTCACAAGTTAATTTAGGGACAATTTCGTACATCAACCAAATTTTCTCATGGATTCCATATTTTGCTGCATCCACTCCACCACGAATAGACATAAAGTAGTGGGTGTAGCAAAACGTGGAGTGTAGTTATACAGTTATACTTCTTTTTTTTTATATTTTGTAGTGTAATTACATATTATTTGATCCTAGGATATATAATCATCATAATATATAAATAAAATCAGCTGTCGCCACCAATTTTTCCTTGACTGGCGTTGGTGGAGCTGAAAGTTTTTGGTAATGAATTGAATTGCACAAAGAATGTGAAGGTGATATATGATTCAGTTGGAAAAGGAAATTCAGTAGTCTTTTGTTACTCTTTTTTCCTTGCTAGTTCATTTTGTCCACCTAAAAGAACACCATTGCCTCATTTTTGCCACACAAGGCCCAAGGGTCACATTCGATTCATGGTATCCTATTAAGACGAAGTTAATACCAATTTCACTGTAATAAATTTTATAATTTATTATTATATAAATTATAAAAAATATTGCATTGATAAATTTTATAACTTTTTATTGTATTGATTAATGCAACAATTTTTATAATCAATACAATAAAATATTATATGAACTTATTACGGGAAAATTAATAGGAACTTCACCCTAATCGTATTCGGATTGATAGTTTGCAATATAAATTTTAACTTATTTATTCCAAAATGTTAAGATATTATAAAAAGAAAAAAAAATTACTCTTGTATTTAAAATGTAGGGAGATTTTCTTTCCGGATATAAATGTGGTCTAGCTAGTCGTCTTCACTCATTGTAATTGGTCAAAGACAATAATTTTCTCTCCATTATGGAGGAGATTACATTACCAGTTTTACACCATAAATTTTAAAGGGTGGTTACACTAACGGTTTGTTGGTTTACATAGTAATGCAGCTGTTGCTGCGTTTTACAAATGCAGATACAAGTAGATCGGAAAATATAATTGGTTGACTATTGAATCAATTCATATTAATCGGAATTAAATGAGTTAGTTAACTATTTTTATTTATTTAAGTTAAATAAAATTTGGACCATATTTTTAAAAAGAAATAGAGGCTCAAATCAATTAATTATTTTTCAACCCATTTTTCATATATTTATAAACTGCACTGAAGACAAGTTGTCTAGCTATCCTCAATGATTGAACATTAATCTAAACTATTTGGAATATATATATATATATATATATATATATATATATATATATATAGAAAGGATCAAGAGTAGAACTTTAAGTAGTAGAACTTCCTTAAATAATAGAATTGTATCAAAATAGAATTGTATCAAAACGACGTAGTTTTGATAAGACGCGGTGGCATTTTTGTAAATACCATGTCACTGCGTATTTACAAAAATGCCACCGCGTCTTATAAAAACTACGTCTTTTTGATACAATTCTATTATTTAAGGGAGTTCTACTACTTAAGAGTTCTACTCTTGATCATCTCCCTATACATATACATATATATAGGACCGATTTATAACTAATGGTGTCAACTTAAGGTTATCCTTACAACACATCGTGACCTTCCATCCGAAGATCGACCGGTTAAATAGAGGATCCGTCCGCAGTTTAGTTTCCAGTATTCCGCATTTTAGTACTGCGGACGGGACAAAAGATCAAAATGTCCTTCTTTCGCAAATCCCTCGTCCGCAGTATTAAACTGCAGACACTAAGTATGGCTAAATGACCAACTATTAAGTACCGTCCGCAGTATTAAACTGCGGATGCCAAATTCAATTTTTTTTAGTTTTCAAACCTTCGATCTACGGATGTTCTAATTAATAGGTTTGTTTAAATTTATAATACGGTCCTTGTTTTGCAAATAACTATTTGCCATCGAGTTCAAATATTTGCAATTACTGCATCGTTTTAGAGAAATTGATCTTGATCGATGAGAATTTGCGAACGAGGGGTTTCTAGGAGGCCAAAAGCATCTCTTGAAGACTATCAAAAGGAGGAATGTCTCACAAGGAATACAACAGGGGCTAAATACAATTTATTACATGACGTACCACCGTATTCCTAAAGAATTTGGGCTTATATTTTATTACATTAAGTGTCTAATTTGATATAATTTAGCCTCCAATTTCAGAATTCGGTCAAAATTGACTGGAATACCCGACTCGCCCAAAAATTCGTTCGGGTCTTGTGTATTTAATACCAGTTGACCGTATAAATATACGATTTGACTTAATTTTTTTTAAAAAAATAACCAATACCGTAAAAATACAGTATAAAACTATAACTAATACTTCATCTCTTCTCTCTTTAAAAATTAAAGGAACAAGACGTCAAACCTCATTACTTAAACAAATGTTAACACATAAAATTTCAGATTATTTCATGTTATCAATTTTTTTAAAAAATAGATTCTAAATTGAAGATCCAAATAGAGAATGAAAGATGATTTTAATCTCTATTTCATAGGCGTGCTTCTTCTAATCAAAAATTCACAAATTGATGTTCAAAATCATCATCACCAACTCATTCACATACAATATCTTCCCATGCAAACATTCATGAGTTCCAGGAATCTCAGACCAAAAATTTCAACTCATTCACCATCTTCAATTTTTTTTCCATAAAACCCCAAAATTCCAAAATGAAATTAAACCCATAAATTGAAAGCTCAAAATACCCAAATTCAAGATCATCAAATCAATAAACAAGTAAAAAAAAAAGAAGGATAGAAGAAGAAGAAGAAGAAAAAGAAGAAGGAAAAAGCCTTTATCGCCTCTACCGTCGGCTAGATCTACAAAATTATTGTCAAACTTTATTTTGGTTAGCTACGATGCTGCTTTCACTTCTCTACTATTGTACCAAATCATTGACAACTCATTCGTAGAAATATATGTACATATGTATATTTGGTATGCCGAATCTAGATCGATCCTTTGGGAATTTTTTTTTTATTTTGCTTACAATTTTTGGGATTGTTCAGTTGCTTTAGGTTGTTCCAAATTGATATTTTCTAGTTTTATATAATATGTTTGATTATGATATTTTACTGTATTAACCTTTTTAAAATAAAATTGTAGTCAATTATTTTATTTGATTAGTTAATTGACTAATTTTTTTATTTTGATTAAGTGATGGGGTTAATCAATTCATTTGACATTAATCAGTTTAGTTAGTTTTTATATATTTTTGTTCAAGTTAATTAGGTGTGAAGGATTAAATACATGCATGCATGCTATTACTTGTTTTCACAAAAATAATTTTTTTAAAAGTTCAGTGGGTTATTCCATAAAAGGTATCAAATACAATGAGATAAATATTAGTTTTGCCAAATATAATTTGTATGTTTAAAAGATTTTAATTTTTTTTTGGGTAATTTAGTCTATTTTTTAATTTTAAAATAAAAAAATTATATTTGGTAATCTTTGTATTAATATTTAATTTTAATAATTTAACATATAATAATTATTTATAAGAATTTGTACAGATTTAATAAGTCAAAATAAGTATTTATACAAATTTTATACGAATTTAATAAGTCAAATCGTATTCTATACCTGTCTGACCCGAAAATTATGTATTCTGATCAATTTTGGCCAAATTTTAAAATTGGGGGCTACATTGTATGCAATTAGGTACTTGATATAGTAGATTGTAAGCTCAAATTTTTTTAGAGTCGAATCATAAATATGATGGTACTTAATATATCGGAAGTATATTTAGCCCATACAACAAAAAGGACGAGTGTCTTGTGTTCAGTTCGGACATTATGGCATTGAAGGAGAGCTCGAAGAACTGAGAAGGGATCGAAATATGCTAATGGCAAAAATTGTAAAACTCAGACAGCAACAACAGGACTACAAGAATCTAATCTTAGCAATGGAGAATAGAATTCAAAGCACGAAGACTTAGGTGCTGCTTGTTTATATCTGATTATCTCTTAATGGACTGTCTCTTATTTGCTAAGAGGCATGATGCTGTTTTTTTTGTTACCTCTGAATGCCTCTTAATCGGTAAGACAGAAAATAAAATCTTAATAATTAAGAGGTACCTCTTAATGAATTTTTTTTGATAAATTTTTTTTATATAAATATATTCAACAATATTATACACTCATTTTTTATTAAATTGAATATTTAAAATTATTAAATAAAATTTTATCCTTTAAAATGGTAAAATAGTGTCATTAAGAGATAACTTACTTTTTAGTTATCAAACAATTTTTTAGATTCAGACCTCATAACCATTCAGATTATCTAATTTATTAAGACATCATAATCATTCAGATCTTAATTGACAGGTTTATCAAACACAACCTAGCAACAAAACATAATGAGTTTTCTCGCCAAGGGTGTTAGTAATCCAACATTCATCCAAACATGTTTTTTATTTTTTATTGATTCACAATAATAGAACTCATATCTATTATTTGCGGAGTTTAGAAAACTAATTTTTTTTTGAATTTAATTTAAAACGCCATCGTTTCCTAAATGGTCAGTCATACCTAGCTTATACAGTTTAATATTGTGGAAAACACTTATTTAAAAATGACGTCGTTTACCAACTGGGCAACCATACCTAGCGTCTGCATTTTAATACTGCGGAAGAAAGACTTTTACAAGGATGAGTATTTTGGATAATTTTCTCGTCCGCAGTATTAAAGTGCAGAATACTAAAAACTAAACTGTCGACGAGGGCTCTATTAACTGTTCGATCTACGGATAGACAGTCACGATGTGTTGTAAGGATAACCTTAAACTGAAAACGTTATGAATGGATCGGTTCCATATATATATTTTCAAAAATATGTTAAAGTTGAACATATGTAATTAAAACGAGCGTAACATAGGAAAATATGTTTAGGCTGTAAAATAAACTAATCCTGCTTTTGTGTGAATTTCGTATTTCATCTACATTTTATTTAGATCTTGATAAGCACATGAGAAAATAAAATAAAAATATACGAAAATGTAATCTGAAAATAATTAGATTTTATAAATGTTCAACATCTCAAAATATACATAGATATTGAATTTAAAAGTAAAATATAAATAATTACCACACATATACGTGTGTGATAATTTAGCATATATATATATATATATATATATAGGGGGCAGATCTGGTCCGGACGTCCGGACGGAGCTACCGTCCGGACTTTTTTTTTTTTTTTTTTTTTTGCTTTTTTTTTTAAAACAACTAAAAAAAATAAAATAAAAAATTATGGAATTGAAATTTTTTCATAATAAAGTGTTTTGGGCGTGATTTGAGTACGTATAACAAAATATGGTGGTACAGTCTGTGCAGACTGTACCACCACTTTTTGGTATAGGTATTCAAAACACGCCCAAAACACTTTATTATTGAAAAATTTCAGTTCCATAAAATATTAAATTTTTTTTAGTTGTTTTAAAAAAAAAAAAAGCAAAAAAAAAAAAAAAAAAAAGGTCCGTCTTTTACTAAAATCCGGGATCCCTGATAGGATCCTGGTTGTATATATATATATATATATATATATATATATATATATTTTAAAGCAGCATTTTCATAACCATTTGTTTGTAGGTAATCTATCTTTTCATAGTCCAAATTCCAAACCAATTATATATAGTTTATCAAGAATGGGTATCTAATTAATGCAGTCTACAGTGTAAGGAAAGCAAGGCAAAAGAAGGAGGGTATATTGCTAAGTGTATTTTATTATGTTCTTTTTAACGTAGGAATAAAAAATAAGTTGACTGTTGACCCAACAAAAGCTTTAATAAATAGATGACGCAACAAAAATTAATTGGTCAACCGGTCGACTCTTTTGATGACCAATCACTTTTATTACTAATTAATTACTCCCTCCATCCCATAATAACTGTCGCTTTAACTTGATGCACATGTATTAAGAAAGTCATTTAGTGCTATCATTTATTAATTAAAATTGGTGTGAAATTTCATCACTACCCCTTTATGGGAAGTTGAAAACTATTAATACAAGGGAAATTTTTTTTGGGACAATGAGAGAAGGTAGGGGTGATATAGGAAAATAAATAATTTATTCTCCTAGAAAGTTGTAAACGACAAATAAATTGGGAAAAAAATTTCCTTCTAAAACGACAATTATTATGGGATGGAGGTAATAGTAATTATAAGTGCACGAAAACAAGACTTAACGAAATTCTCTTTCTCTCTTTATTTAAACAATCTCATTTTTATTTTCTCTTCTTCTTCTTTTTTCACCACCATTTTCTTTAAAAATTAGAATGAATCTGAACAGTCTTTGTATTTTTCCGTTCAAATCAATTAAAATGATTTTGAACCGTCCTTTGTGCTTTCTCGCTCAAATTCAAATTGGGTTCTATTTTATTATTATAGATTTTCAAGTTGAATTAACATTACCTCCATTCTATAATAATTGAGTTTTTAAAAGAAATTTTTTTTTATTTCAATTTATTTGTCGTTTAAAATTTTCTAGGAGAATAAATTATTTATTTTCCTATATCACTCCTAACTTATCTCGTTGTCCCAAGAAATTTTCTCGATTATATTAGTAGTTTTTAACTCTTCATAAAAGGATAGTGATGAAATTTTATATAAATTTTAACTATTAAATGATAGTATTAAATAATTTTCTTAATTTATGTGCATGAAACTAAAAACGAATGTTATTATGCATGGATGAAAGTAGTATCATTCTTTGTTGTGAAATATCAGTATTCTTTTTTACTACTCCAAAATAACAGAAACAGGAATAGGTCGAAGAATGTTGAATTGAATATCTTCTAATCAAAATAAAAAAACCTGGCCAAGCTCAATAAAATCACGAGTCACTCTATTCTCTTCTCACACACGTATATGAAAAATCCATCGCATCACAGAAGAAGTAATATCAATAAGATTCTACTTTGACAATCAAAAAACTACATACACTGTTGATAATTTCAAGGAGATTTCAAGGGGTAGGATTACTCAATAGAGCAGAAGTGCTCAAGGGATGAGGTTTCCTCAATGGTATATATGCTCAAGGGAACTAGTACTGTGTATTCAAGATTATTAATGTGAAATTTATTGTACAGGGAGTTTAATATTTTGTTATTGATTATTTATACTAAAAAAAACCTGCCGAATATCAATTGATATCTGGCCTTGGATGTAGGTCATTAGTTAGAGTATTAAAGACCGAACCAGGTATAAACAACCTGTGTGTTCTGTATTGTTTTCTTTCTTTATTTTTCTGTCTTGTATGCAATATCATTTAATATCAAAAATACAAAGGGAAAGTAAATTCAAGTTAGAACAAGTTTATAGCAGAAAGCAGTCGACTGTATTTAATATTTATCCAATCGGCTGGATTCACTTGGCCAAAATTTAAATTGTCACTGTATTTCACTCGCACTTATTCAACCTCTTCTTCTAAGTGTGCATTATAAAATTTTCAAAAATTAATAACAGTCGATCAAAAGAATGACGACAGAACTAAAAGTCATTCAACCGTATCACAGAGGAGCAAGTCCGTATGGAGGGATATGTTGGAACTTGTTACTCATAACATAAAAGTTATCGAAGAAGGCTAGTGCGGAGCGTAACGAGGGGCTATAGAAGTTTCTGCAGGTGTGGCGTGGGGGGCGCCATGTGCAAGCCAGGCAAGGCGCGAGGCGCGCTGTGTGCAAGCCAGGCAAGGTGCGGGGCGCGACAGGGTCGGTGGAGTTACTGCACCAGTAGCGCGGGACGCGCCAGGAAGAGCCTGTGAGTGGCGCGAGCCGCGCCGGTCGGCGGTCAAAGTTTTTCTTGGTTGTTTTTGGAAGGACATTATAAGTAATTGAGACATAATGTGAATTAGGGTTAGAATATGATCAGTAGCTATTAATACTATCTATTGTAAAGCCCTATGTAACCAAGGATTCATCAATAAACAACAAGTCGCCTGTGGAGTACCCAAATTGGGGAACCACGTAAATCTCTGTGTGTGAATCTTAATTCTCGATTGTCATGTGCGTGTGTGTAATCCTAAATTCTAACGGGATCTAAGTCGCACATACTGTAACATTGATACATATTTTTGTTGCAATATATACTCGATGAATAATTAACAGAAAACAATTTTAGTTTAGCCAGATAAAACTTTATTTGTAACAAACTAAATTTCTTAAAATTAATTAGGACTCTCATTAATTTTACTTTTAATTTTAAGATCTTTTTAAATTTCCTAAAGCCTTATATTGTATAGAAAAGGATCTTACATAAATGTCCTATAGATTCTTCAAGTCTTCCCTTTTGAATTTCCAGTACTTGAAAGCTTTTTATGTCAAAATCCAAATTTCGTGTAATAAACAAAACATGCACTAGTAGGGGTGAACATGGTGCGGTTTGAACCTCAAATCGCACACGAAGCTGCTTAGGTACGGTTTGAAAAATTCAAAATCGCACATGAAACCATTTGTGATTGGTGCGGTGCGATTTTGAACCATGTGGTTTGGTTTCATTTGGTGCGGTTTCGGTTCCAAAACCAATTGAAATAAAAAACCCGTAAAATAGTTAGCAAAATCATTCACGCAAACGTATTATGCAGTTAATACAATCATGGAGCTAATTTAGCAAAATAGATCTAGGTATCAACAATTATATGGTTAATTAATACTATGTTATCACATTTGATTTAGGAAATATCAAACCACTCTTGATTTGCAAACATAATTGATACTATTTATTCTTCATTCAACCCTGCAATATATGTCTTCTAAAATAAAATGAGGAGAATATTTTATAGTAGAGAAAATATATATACTTGTAGCAAATTTGAAAAATCAAGATGATTATTTTGTGCGGTTTCGATTTTATGCGTGCGGTTTTGACTAGTAACCAAATCGAAATCGTAAATTTGGTTTTTCAACTTACCTAAAACCGTCACATACGCCGAAACCGTTGGTGCAATTTTAATTGGTGCGGTTTGTGCAGTTTTTGGTGCGATTTCAGTTCTAATTTGGTTACTTGTTCAACCATATGCACTAGACAATATTTTGTCATTATCAAACTCATCAAAATTGAAGTATTATATATATATATATATATATATATATATATATATATATATATATATATATATATGTCGGTAATTTGAAAATTACACAAGTTTTTATCGCAATGTACATCATTTTATTTCACATTTGTATTTTTTGATAATCTATCTTCTTATAGTCTAAATTAAGTCCAAACAATAATTCGCTAAGAATGGGTATTGAATCCAGTCTTTACTAATCGTGACAACTAAGATGTTGAGAATACTAGAGAAAGTGAGTGATTTATTAAAGACGAAGCTAAAAGATGATTGCAAGCCTATGAGATTATTCATTCTTAATATGCAAGGAAAGAATTAAAGGCACAAGAAAACGTAAGCTGATTGATTTTTAATAGAAGTGCCATAATAAATTAAATGTCTTACTTTAATTTTTATGCTTAAATTGATCATTTTTAAAGTTGATAAATACTATTTTTTTTTGTAAGATATACGCCGAGATTATAATCATAATAAACTACATAGAATTTACTACTAGTATCAAGTTTGTAAATTAAAAATCTTATATTAATATTTTTAATTATTAATTTTAAAAATAGTTAATTTATGTAGTTTAAGATGTAGGACACTTATTAATTATGAGACCAAGGGAGTACACGTAAAACATACCAAAGTTGGTAGGTCAATTTTTTGTTTTAGCTGACTAACAAGGGCCCCTTTTTCTCATATGATCAAGCGTATACTCCAAGTAAAACCCATCAACTTTAACTTACTAAAGCTTGTGCTGGCTTTTGTTGGGCCTTTAATCAGCTTATACTTGACAATATACTTTCCACTTTAATTCTTTCCTTGCACATTAAGAATGAATAATCTCATAGGCTTGCAATCATCTTTTAGCTTTCTTTTTAATAAATCACTCACTTTCTGTAGTATTCTTAACACTTCAGTTGTCACCATTAGTAACGACTGGGTTAAAAACCCATTCCTAACCAATTATTGTTAATTTGGACTATAAAAAGATAAATTATCAAAAAAATAAATGTGAGACCCCAAATTTTATGAATAAATATTTAATTTTTCTCGAAATAATTTTTTTTATATTATGGTGTGGATTTGATATAATAGTTGTGGGTAGTATTTATAAATTTTACAAAGTATGCAAGTTGTCATATTATATTCGATTGGTCGGGGAATATTCTTTTTGTCGGGGAATATCCGTACGACGGTACAATCATTGGTGGATCCAACAACGGAATTATTGTCGGATTGAGAAAACAACAAAAATACTTTATGAAAATAACGGCGGAAGTTTTACCGTTGATACTGTTGAACTACTCGGTAGTAAAAGTACTGTAATACGCGTGGTTGCATAGTAGTACACGGTATTGATTATTGATGCTTACGTGAGAAGTCACTCAGCTATACTCAATTATTGCTACAGTAATTGCTGCATCATATATCTTAAATTATTGTCATAGTATCATCTGTATAATATGTTATATTATTAAATCAATAATTGAGACGTTGTGGTAAGTTTGGTTATTTTTATGGGGGGCCATATGTCATCATCTAAGAGTCTCTTCGTCAATAGTAATTACCGTTGTCAATAGTAATTACCGTCGTCAATAGTATTTACTTTGGTCAATAGTATTTACCTTGGTTAATAGTAATTACATTCGTCAATAGTATTTACCTTCGTCAATAGTATTTATCTTGGTCAATAGTAATTACTTTCGTCAATAGTAGTTGTCCCTTCAATATTACCAAGAGTCATTTGACCCTTCGTTAAGACCAAGAGCCACACTCAGTTTTTCTATAAATAGAGGCCTAGGGCTTCATTATTTTTCAAGAATTCATTCAAGCTATAGAGAGAGAAATTATAGAGAGAATAAGAGAGAGAGAATAAAAGTATTCTGCTATTTCACTTTTCTAATATTCAGTTCTTTTAAGGTAAGGGGTGTTATTCTTTCTTATTCATGAAGATAACTGTTGTTATTCCATTTCTTATTATTCTGTTGGAATAACCTGTATACGCGGTCTACCCTATACTTGGTGACATTCTTCTATTATTCTGTTGGAACATCCTGTCTGTGTGTTTTACACCGGATCTGGTTCCGTTTTTATTATTATTCTGTCGGAATATCCTGTCTGTGTGTTTTACACCGGACCTGATTCCATTATTTATTATACTGTTCTTTATTATTCTGTCGAAATATCCTGTCTGTGCGTTTACGCCGGACCTGGTTCCATTATTTATTATTCTGTCGGAATATCCTGTCTGTGCGTTTACGCCGGACCTGGTTTCATTGTTATTATTCTGTTAAGAATAACCTGTCTGTGCGGTCTATTGCATGCATGGTGATTTCTTTTGTTATTCCATTCTTTATTGTACTCAGTTGGTTAAGTTTTGACTTCTATACTCCATGAAATTTGTGGAATATCCTTGATAATTGCGTTTCATCCAGTATCTTTTCATGAAAATATTCTTCTAAGCATTCTTGAATTTTACTCCACAAAACAGTATCATGTTGACAATTTGGACGTTGTTAATTATTAGATAAATTAATTCTTGAACTTGTTTTATTGAATTCTTATATCATTGTCATCATCCTCATGTTTATAAAATGTTAAAAGTCATCTGTGGCCTGTAGTGCATAGATGGACTTGGTATGATTATGACCAGGGATTATTCGGTATAATCATGACCGTAATGTTACAAATGATGTGGTAAAAGTCCTCATTGGCCCGTAGTGCGTTGATGGACAGTTGTTGGCATGATCATTGTAAGACCCCGAATTTTATGAAATAAAAGTATTCAATTTTTCTTATAATTACTATTCAGTAAATGGTTAAATTGATAAAAGTTTAAAGTTATGGGTGAAATATGAATTTTTTTCAAAATAAGCAAGTGGTTATAAAATAATCATTGTTGTCGGGGAATATTCGTTTGGTCGTGGAATATTCTTTCTGTCGAGGAATATTCGTACGATGGCGCAGCTATTTGTGGGCCCCATAACGAATAACTGTCGGATGAAGAAAATGACAAATTTGAGTTTTTACAAATAACGGCGTAGTTGTTACTGTTAATACTGTTGAAATACCCGGTGGTTAAAATACAGTAATACGCGTTATTGTACAGTAGCACACGGTATTGCACCAATTATTGATTCTTACGTAAGAAGACACTACTCAATAATGGTTACAGTAGTTATTATTCAATATTTTATTTTATTGATTCAATAATTGCTGCGTTGATATTTTATATTATTGTTGTTTCAATAATTGTTGCTGCACAGTATTTTTCTTTATCAGATCAATAATTCATATTATTTGAATAATATAATTAGATAACATTATTGGCAATGTCTAGAAAGTTCTGTCTAAGGAGAGGTTTGGTCATCTAATTGCGCGCTAGTAAGGAGAAATCCTTATTGGAAAGCCCCCTCTTTCCTGGGAACGGCCTGGTTGTTATAAATGTGATTCTGTAATATTATTTGTGAATAATTAATTATTGATTTATATGATAAGAAAATATTTATTTTATGTGGATATAAATGAGGGATATATTTTTGTGGTTAAAAATGAAGGAGTTAATGTTGAGATTTTTATCAGTATTTTTGTCGGAATTGAGGTATTAAAAATCAGGGTTTTTGAGATATTTTGCGAGGGTTATAATTTTTAATCCGACCGTTGGATCGTGGTAATTTTTGGATATGTTATACATATATAAGTTGAGTATATGTCCACAAATTTTGAACCGTTAAAAATGAACGTATGATTTGTTATGAATTTTACGAGATGACTGGTTCAGAAATTGTTGAATTTTCGGAGTTTATCATTTTGGTAGAAAATTCTAGAATTGGTGGGCCCCACTTGTGGTTGGTGAAGAAATGTGCTGAATTATATTTCAAATGTGGTGGGTGGGAATAGTAGCAGGTAAAGCCATCAGGTTGCAGGTCAAACCTACCAAAATTTTCCTATAAATAGAGGGCTAAGTTAGAATTGAAAATCACACCAAAAACATAAGCTTTCTCTCTTTCTCTCTCTATATTATGAAGCATATTTTGTGAGTATTTAGATACTTTGAGAGTTGCTATTCAGTGCAAGTTTCCTTCGGCTTTGCATTCCAGTCAGAAATACTGCACTTTTGATGTAAGGGATATTAAGGGATTTTAAGGGTTGTTATGATTTTCAGTTTCGTAATTTTTCTGATCTTCAAAAATTCTGGAAAAATTTGAAATGATATTTTGATGAATTTTCTTGATTGTGTCTAAAAATGGTGATTTTTGGATGTATAGATTGAGAGTTATGAATTTTATGAGAAAAGACTATTTTAGAAGTAACAGCTTATAATTCCTTGTGGTTAACTCCAAAATTGATGAAATTTTTATTGGGAGTACATGTATATGATAGAAGTATACTCTGTAAATTTCAGAATTTTTAGACAAAAGTACAATTTTTGATAAATGTCTAAATATTCGGCTATTTTGGCCATATGAAAAATAGTAAATGAATTTTAAAAATTCTGAGAAAAATATATGTTCACTATAGGACTATATTATGCTAAATCCCAGAAAAAAAATATTTTTGGAACTGATTTGGTATTTTTCATGAAAATGGTCTAGTTATGAGTAAATGAATTAAATATGTTTTGTGAAGAAAGAAAATTGGAAAATAGGATATCATTATACCGAAATATCGTTATCATTATACCGAAATATCATTATACCAAAATATCGTTATTCTTTCAATATCATTATACCGAAATATTGGTATGAATTTTATTGTAGAATTTCTATCTTTTGTGTCGGGGTTACTATTCATGTGTTACGAATATTACTCTTGAGATTAAAACTATATGTTGATCATATTATTTTTTTATCATCATATATAACATTTTTATAACCCTGATGTTGAAATTCTCTTTCACTGGAGTGTAAAGATGGGTAGATTATTGGTATGATCATGACTAGGGTTCTCTTTGGCCTGTAGTGCAAAGTTGAATTGTGACTGGTATGATCATGACCATTGAATTTATAATTGAATATCTTAAGCTTAAGTGCAAAGGTGAATTGATCAACATGGTTATAATTATTGTTTATATAAATTCTGAAATGATTATATATTTTTTTGAGATATGAATATATTTGGCCTGTAGTGCAAATATGAATTGTTGATGAATATCTTTGGCATGTAGTGCAAAGATGGCCTGTTGATGAATATCTTTGGCCTGTAGTGCAAAGATGAACTGTTGTTGAATATCTTTGGCCCGTAGTGCAAAGATGGTTTGTTGATAAATATCTTTGGCCCGTAGTGCAAAGATGGTTTGATGATGAATATCTTTGGCCCGTAGTGCAAAGATGGATTTGTTAGTATGATTATAAACAGGAATTGTGATTTGGTATAACCATGATCTTTGATGTTTCAGGTAAAGACAGGTGATGAAAATATTCTTCGTCCTGGGTGCGAAGAAAAATTTAGAATCACAATTATGATTATGAGTTATTCATATGATTGTGGAAAGGAACTGTTGATTGATGTTACAGGGATAAAACATTGTTGGTGGATTTTTAACATGGAGAAGATAATAGACTTTATAGTCTATTTAACTCTTCTAATGGATTGCTCGTTCCGCTGCAACTATGGTTGAAATTTTTATCATTTACCATATGTTTTAAATCTCTGATTTATTATTGATGAAGGCTATTGATAATTTAATTATCTTTAGTCATGATATTCTTTACTGAGCTAGTTGTGCTCACCCTTTTGCTTCACAATTCCTTTCAGGTAATAAGAGTGTAGCTGGGTCGAGCGGGGGTAACGGGGAAATAGAACGGTGGTCTCTAGCTGTGGATGTTCTCCCGAAGCAGTATAGAAAAGTTCATTTAGTAGTTTTATTTGGTGAATCCAATAGGGTAAGGTGTACCCAACGTTGGAAGGGTGGTTTGCCACTATCATACAAGATGTCTAACGACATACAACCTCGTGTCATCATAAGACAGGGATGTGCTCATCCACTTACTGAGTATATATACGAGCACTACCTATATAATCTTGGTGTTTGTTTGAAGCATAATTCTCAATTAGAGACAGTGGAGATAATGATAAGTCAAGAGAAGACTCACCATTGGGAAGAATATGATAGTAATCTTCTCGTTTTTCTTTGGGGTCTATTGGGTCAACCAAGGATAATTCTGTGGCCATATGATATCTATCATAACCTAGACGCGTGGCCTCCCATGTACGAAGGTTTCCTTGAGCACTTCCCGAAGATTCTAATTTCTAAAACAGTTTTTGACTATACCTTTATGTAAGGTGTTATTGTGAGGTGATGTCCACGGTTGGAACATGAGTCACATTTGGTATATATTTGTATCCAAACTCACAGCATATGTGTTGTTGTATTTTGCACGACAATTATTGTAATAAAGTTGTAGTTATTTTCTGTACCATGTATTTAACGACTCAGAATGGGTTGGGTGGAATGGACCTATTTTGGGGTCGTTACAATCATGACCATTAATGAATACACGAATATCCTTGGCCGTAGTGCAGGGGTGATTCGATGATGTGGATTATTTTATTAAGCTGAGTCCCAGCGATAACAGTGTTGAAAAACCTTTTAAATCATAAAAGATAGTAGAGTTTATTTTCTACTTGACTCTTTTAATAGATTGCTTGTTCCGCTGCAGTTAAACTTGATGTCTATTATATTTTATCAGTTTAACATTGTTGAAGGCTAATGATAATTTATTCTGTATTATCTTAGTCATAATATTTCTTACTGCGCTAGTTGAGCTCACCCTTTCTTTCACTGTTATCTTCAGGAAATGAGAACGTAGCTGGGACAAGTCGGGGAACGGAGTGATGGTCCGAATGATAATATTAGTTAGTAGTCCTCATTATTCTATGTAATAGTGTGTTAATAAATGTAATGAGGACTCCTTTTGAGTATGAATACTCTCTAGAAGATAATATTTGTATTCAAACTCACTGTTTATATTTTGTCGTATTGTACACGACAGTTGTATTAGTAAGTTGTATTTGTATTCTGTACTTTGTATCTGACGACCCAAGATGAGTGATGTATACCTAATTTTGGGGGCGTCACAATAAATGTGTAATAAAAATATGTACATTGC
Organism: Panax notoginseng; assembly: GCA_016801055.1. Classification (NCBI taxonomy): domain Eukaryota; kingdom Viridiplantae; phylum Streptophyta; class Magnoliopsida; order Apiales; family Araliaceae; genus Panax; species Panax notoginseng. The sequence goes on along the minus strand of CM029019.1, from coordinate 189,555,989 downwards.
AATAAAAACTTGTACATGTAATTTTCAAATTATCCATATATTTATATCAATAGAAATACAATGTTATTTTATCGGTTGAATGACAATTTTACCCTTCAAGTCCCATTTTTAAAGTCGTTCCCAAAGTATATTTTTCGTGAATTGGGTCCTTAAATTGTCATTTTGTGTCGATTATGTTCATTTTACCCGATTTGACCCCAACCCGACATATTTTGACCAAGTTTTGACTCAACTTGACCTAGTGTGAACCAACCCCAAATTTTTATATTTCAAAATAAAATATATATTTTAAATAAAATATTATTTAAAAAATAAAAATATACTCAAAATTTATTATTTTAAAATAAAATAATATTATTTTAAAATTTTAATATAATTTTTTTAAAAATAATTTTTAAATATATATTATTTTTAATATATTAAAAATAGTAATATTTTAAAAATAATAATTATATTTATTTATATTTAAAAAAATTTAAAATAATAATTACATTTAAAATTTTAAAATAAAATACTAATTTTAAATAATCTTAAAATAATAATTATATTTAATATTTTAATACAAAATATCTATTTTAAACTAATTTTAAATTATCTATTTTAAAAATTTTAACTTTATTTTTTTTGAATCTATATTTTTGTGAAATTATACTCATTTTTGAAAAAAAAATTAAAAGTTTCTAATATTTTATCTTAAAATAATATTTATTTTTAAAAGTTTTCAAAATAGTATTTTATTTTAAATATAAAAAATCACTATTATTATTAATTATTTTAAAACTAATTTTTTAGTTTAAAATATTAAATATAATTATTATTTTATAAATAAAATTTTCTTTTAAAATATTAAAAATAATATTTATTCTAAAACTACTTAAAAAATTTTTTATTTTAAAATATTAAATATAATTATTATTTTAATTTTTTTAAATATAAATATAATTAAACATAATTATAAATAAATATGATTATTATTTAAAAAATATTATGCTCATTTAAAATATTAAAAATAATAAATAATTTAAAAAAAATATTTTAAATTTAAAAAATATTATTTTATTTTAAATTATAAAGAAATATTTATTGTGACGCCCCCAAAATAGGTATACAACACCCATTCTGAGTCGTCAAATACATGGTACAAAAAGCAAACTACAACTTCAATAATACAATTGTCATGCAAAATTCGACAACACATACTGTGAGTTTAAATACAAATATTGTCTTCTAGACAATATTCACACTCAAATAAATCCTCATTACAATTATTCAAACGCTATTTTACAGAAATAGTGAGGACTGCTTAAACATCTTTGTAGAACCATCACTCCATACTCCGACTAGATCCTGCTTCAACAGGAAAAAATCTGATAAAATATAATAGACAACAAGTTTTAGATCAACAACTGCAGCAGAAACAACAAACTATTAAAAGAGTCAAGTAGAGAATGAGTTCTACTATCTTCTAAGATTTAAAAGTCCATCATCAATATTTTATTCCTTTAACAACAATCAATAACCATCTTTAATCAAATATTCATCTTTGCACTACATGCCAAAGATATTCATTTGTATCACCAGTCGGTCATGTTCAACTCAACACCTGTTCATCTTTGCACTACGGGCCAAAGATATTCATCAGTTAATCATTCATCTTTGCACTACAGGCCAAAGATATTCAGTAATATCATCATTTAGGACTGATAATGATGAAAAATATCTTAAAAAAAATGAATCCAATGAGACAGAAGGACAAATACTAGGGATTCGTATTATAGTTTTTATCCAAGTGCAATAATACTCCATAACAACCAATTGTTAAGTAGCATTCAAAAATAAATATCAAAACATGGATACAATCAAAGATAGTAACCATAATAGACATCTTGGACAAAATTTTTTTATTTTATTTTTCGATGAATAGTGTCGTATTCGTGAATAGTGCCGTATACTTGAATAGTAATCCCGACACAAAAAGTTTCAAATTTGATAAAAAGTTCATATCAATATTTCAACATAATGATATTGAAGAAAATAATATCATTTAAGAAGAAAATAATATCCCTTACCTCAAAATAACGGTACTTCTGACTGAATTTCGGATATAGTGCTGACAAAAACTTGTACTGAATAGCAACTCTCAAAGTAGCAAAATACTCACAAAATACACTCGATAATCTAGAGAGAAAGAAAACTTGTTTCTGATATGATTTTTAATTCTAACTTAAGCGCCTATTTATAGAAAAATGCTAGAACACCAAAGGAGACTAAAATAATAAAATATTATTATTCTTTTTTTTTTCTCTACGCATCCTCCACCAACCAAGCCAGCCAACATGGAAGAAAAATAGCAGCCCATGAGTATTCAACACCAACCAAAAGTGGGTCCCACCCATAAATTGATAAAAATCATTTTATTTTTTGAAATTTCAATAATTCATAGAAAATAGTCCGTTTATCAGAAAAATACGAATTTTATGTCCATTCCACACGAAATCGAATTCTCTACAACTTTGTAGCTTAAGTTTTTTCAAATTTCAGACAGAAAATATCCGAAATCCACAAACGAATGATTTTTAACACCTTTTAAAATTCATAACAAATCATGCGTTAATTTTTAACGGTTCAAAATTTGTGGATATATAGTCAACTTATATATGTATAACATATCCAAAAATCACAACGATTCAACGGTCGGATCAAAATTATAACTCACACAATAGAGCTTTAAGAACACCGATTTGATATTTTAAAACCTCCAATCCGATAAAATACTGATAAAATACCTCAACATTAACTCCTTCATTTATAACCACATAAATAAATCCATCATTTATATCCACATCAAATAAATATTTTCTTATCATATAAATTAATAATTAATTATTCACAAATAATATTACAGAATCACAATTATGACAACCAGGCCGTTCCTAGGAAAGAGGAGACTTTCCAATAAGGATTTCTCCTTACTGACGCACAATTAGATAACAAAACCTCTCCTTAGACAGAACTTTCTAGATATTGCCAATAATGTCATCTAATAATATTATTCAAATAATATGAATTATTGATCTGATAATGGAAAATACTGTGCAGTGACAATTATTGAAACAACAATAATATAAACTATCAACGCAGCAATTATTGAATCAATAAAATAAAATATTAAACAGTAACTACTGTAACAATTATTGAATGGTGCCTTCTTACGTAAGAATCAATAATTGGTGCAATACTGTGTGCTACTGTATTTTAACCATCGGGTATTCTAACAGTATTAACGGTAACAACTACACCGTTATTTATAAACAACTTGTCGTTTTCTTCATCCAATCGTTTTCTGTTATGGGGCCCACACAAGGCTGCGCCGTAGTATGAATATTCTCCGATAACTAGAATATTCCACGATCAAACGAATATTCACCGATAAAAAATAAATATTTTATAACCATTTGCTTATTTGAAATATTTGCGCATTTTATCCATAACTAACCACATTAATCAAATCAACCCTTACTATTTCAAAATAATAAATAGAGGAAATTTAATTTCATTTAATAATAAGTTGGGGTCTTACAACCTCCCATCCTTATGAAATTTCGTCCTCGAAATTGACGTACGTACATGGTGTTTCGAAAAGGTGAGGGTTCTCGCTTTCATTTTCGATTCCAACTCCTAGGTCATTTCCTCAATAGCATGGTTCCTCCACAAAACTTTGACTTGTGGTATGACCTTTGTGCGTAGGACATGCTCTTTCCTATCCAAGATCTTGACTGGTATCTCTTCGTATGTTAAATCTTCGGCTATCTCATTTGGTTCTAACTCAATAATGTGGTTTGGGTCATTCACATATTTACGAAGCATAGATATGTGAAATACTTTATGAACACAAGACATGCCTGGAGGTAACGCGAGTCTATAGGCCACTTTTCCTACTCGGTCAAGAATCTGAAATGGACCAATAAATCGTGGATTGAGATTTTCTCTCTTCCCAAATCTTGTAACTCCCTTCCATGGAGCAACACGCAACAATACATAATCTCCAATATTAAATTCCATGTCCTTTCGATGAAGATCAGCATAACTCTTTTGTCGATCTTGTGAGGTCTTTATACGTTGCCGGATCATTTGAATCTTTTCTGTAGTCACGTGAACTAATTCTGGTCCCAACAACGTTGCTTTACCCACCTCGTCCCAACAAACTGGTGAGCGACACTTTCGTCCATACAATACTTCAAATGGAGCCACACCTATACATGCGTGATAACTGTTGTTGTAGGAGAATTCCACTAATGGTAGGTACTTATCCTAACTCCCTTTGAAATCTAGGATACAGAATCTTAATAGATCTTCAAGAGTTTGAATAGTCCTCTCTGATTTCCCGTCCGTTTGAGGATGGTATGCTGAATTGAATCGTAAATCCGTGCCCATAGCTTTCTGCAAGCTAACCCAAAACCGTGAAGTGAATCTTGGGTCACGATCCGAAACTATTGATACTGGCATGCCATACAATCTCACAATTTCATTCACGTACATACGAGTAAGACGTTCAAGGGAATAAGTCTCACGTATAGGCAAGAAATGAGCAGACTTGGTTAAACTGTCAACAATAACCCAAATTACATCTATACCTTGAGAAACCTTGGGAAGACCCGTAACGAAATTCATGGTAATGTGTTCCCACTTCCATTTCGAAATCTCAAGTGGTTGCAATGGACCATTTGGCACTTGATTCTCGGACTTTACTCGTTGACAAGTTAAACACCTCGAGATAAACTCTGCGATCTCTCTCTTCATATTGTTCCACCAAAATTTATGTCGAAGATCATGATACTTTTTGGTACTCCCAGGATGGATTGCAAATGGTGTATTGTGTGCCTCCATCATGATCTTGTGCTTCAAATCAGAGTCGTTAGGAACATAAAGTCTGGAGTTGACTCCAAGTATTCCTTCTTCATCGATTCTTGCTTCTGGAATACCACCTTCTTGCACTTTCTTATTCATACGGATCAGCTCCAGGTCCGTAGATTGAGCAACTTTAACTTTATCGATTAAAGTCGGTTCTACTCGTATATTTGATATCATCACGTGGGTACTTGGAGCCTTTACCTATATCTCCATCCTTTGCAAGTCATACAAAATGGGTCTTTGCGTTGACAATATCGCACTCGTACCCGCATATGATTTTCTACTTAATGCATCAACTACTACTTTCGCTTTTCCAGGATGGTATTGGATGGTATGGTCGTAATTTTTCAACAACTCGAGCCAACGTTGTTGTCGCATGTTGAGTTCCTTTTGGGTGAAGAAATATTTGAGGTTCTTATGATCCGTATAAATCTCCACTTTCTCCCCATATAGGTAGTGTCTCCAGATCTTCAATGCAAAAACGACTGCTGCCAACTCTAGATCATGAGTAGGATAATTTCTCTCATATTCTTTGAGTTGTCGCGAGGCATAAGCTGTGACGCCCCCAAAATTAGGTATACATCACCCATCTTGGGTCGTCAGATACAAAGTACAGAATACAAATACAACTTACTAATACAACTGTCGTGTACAATACGACAAAATATAAACTGCGAGTTTGAATACAAATATTATCTTCTAGAGAGTATTCATACTCAAAAGGAGTCCTCATTACATTTATTAACACACCATTACATAGAATAGTGAGGACTACTAACTAATACTATCATTCGGACCATCACTCCGTTCCCCGACTTGCCCCAGCTACGTTCTCATTTCCTGAAGAGAACAGTGAAAGAAAGGGTGAGCTCAACTAGCCCAGTAAGAAATATTATGACTAAGATAATGCAGAATAAATTATCATTAGCCTTCAACAATGTTAAACTGATAAAATATAATAGACATCAAGTTTAACTGCAGCGGAACAAGCAATCCATTAAAAGAGTCAAGTAGAAAATAAACTCTACTATCTTTTATGATTTAAAAGGTTTTTCAACACTGTGATCGCTGAGACTCAGCTTAATAAAATAATCCACATCATCGAATCACCCCTGCACTACGGCCAAGGATATTCGTATATTCATTAATGGTCATGATCATGCCAACAACTGTCCATCAATGCACTACGGGCCAATGAGGACTTTTACCACATCATTTGTAACATTACGGTCATGATTATACCGAATAATCCCTGGTCATAATCATACCAAGTCCATCTATGCACTACAGGCCACAGATGACTTTCAACATTTTATAAACATGAGGATGATGACAATGATATAAGAATTCAATAAAACAAGTTCAAGAATTAATTTATCCAGGAATTAACAACGTCCAAATTGTCAACATGATACTGCTTTGTGGAGTAAAATTCAAGAATGATTAGAAGAATATTTTCATGAAAAGATACTAGATGAAACGCAAATATCAAGGATATTCCACAAATTTCATGGAGTATAGAAGTCAAAACTTAACCAACTGAGTATAATAAAGAATGGAATAACAAAAGAAATCACCATGCATGCGATAGACCGCACAGACAGGTTATTCCAACAGAATAATAAATAATGGAACCAGGTCCGGCGTAAACGCACAGACAGGATATTCCGACAGAATAATAAATAATGGAACCAGGTCCGGTGTAAAACACACAGACAGGATGTTCCAACAGAATAATAACAAGACGGAACCAGGTCCGGTGTAAAACACACAGACAGGATGTTCCAACAGAATAATAATAAAAACGGAACCAGGTCCGGTGTAAAACACACAGACAGGATGTTCCAACAGAATAATAATAAAAACGGAACCAGGTCCGGTGTAAAACACACAGACAGGATGTTCCAACAGAATAATAGAAGAATGTCACCAAGTATAGGGTAGACCGCGTATACAGGTTATTCCAACAGAATAATAAGAAATGGAATAACAACAGTTCTCTTCATGAATAAGAAAGAATAACACCCCTTACCGTTTTAAAGAAGAGCTGAAATAAGGAAGTAGTTAAGTAGCAGAATACTCTTCTTCTCTCTCTCTATAGTTTTCTCTATAGTTTCTCTCTCTAGAGTTCAGTGAATTCGTAAGAAATAATGAAGGAATGAGCTGCTATTTATAGAAAAATAGAATGCATAGTAACTAATCCATGAACGGTCCAGATTGATTACTTTAATCTGACGGTCCATATTTAAAGAAAAATCTTTTAAATAAAATATAATATATTCTATTTATAGAATAACTTTAATAAAGTATTCTGTTTTATATAAAAAGATGTTTCTGTTTTATTACGTTAATAATACGAATAAAACAAAACGTCATTATCGCTAAATAATTCATATTATTAACTGACAATAATTGAATCAAACTGAGTGACTTCTCACATAAGCATTAATAATCAATACCGTGTGCTACTATGCAACCACACGTATTACTGTACTTTTACTACCGAGTAGTTCAACAGTAACAATGGTAAAATTTTCGCCGTTATTTTTAATAAAATATTTTTGTCGTTTTCTCAATCCGACAATAATTCCGTTGTGGGGTCCACCAATGATTGTGTCGTTGTACGAATATTCCCTGTTAAAACGAATATTTCCCGACCAATCGAATATTATATAACAACTTGCGTACTTTGCAAAATTTATAAATATTACCCACAACTATAACATTATATCAAATTAACTCCATAATATTCAAAAATGATATTTATAGAAAATTCATCTTTATTTATAAAAGTTGGGGTCTTACAACCTCCCCTTCTTATGAAATTTCGCCCTCGAAATTAGGGTACGTACCTGGTATGTCGAAGAGGTAAGGATACCTTGATTTCATTTCAGATTCTAACTCCCAAGTCATTTCCTCAACATCGTGGTTTCTCCACAAAACTTTGACTTGAGGTATAACCTTGGAGCGTAGAATATGTTCCTTCTTATCCAAGATTTGAACAGGAACTTCTTCATACGTCAAATCCTCCGCTATTTCGTCCGGTTCTAACTCAATAATGTGGTTCGGGTCTTCCACATATTTGCGTAACATGGATATGTGAAAAACGTTATGAACACGAGACATACTTGGCGGTAAAGCGAGTCTATAAGCCACAGTTCCTACTCGATCGAGGATTAAAAATGGACCGATGAATCGAGGATTGAGCTTTCCTCTCTTTCCAAATCTCGTAACTCCTTTCCATGGAGCAACACGTAAGAACACATGATCTCCTACATCAAATTCCACGTCCTTTCGATGAAGATCAGCATAACTCTTTTGTCGATCTTGTGAGGTTTTTATACGTTGTCGGATCGTTTGAATCTTTTCTGTAGTCATACGTACCAACTCCGGTCCCAACAACGTTGCTTCACCCACCTCATCCCAGCATACTGGAGAACGACATTTTCTTCCATACAATGCTTCGAATGGAGCCATGCCAATACTTGCTTGATAACTGTTGTTGTAGGAAAACTCCACCAATGGTAAGAACTTGTCCCAACTTCCCTTGAAGTCAAAGACACAGAGTCTTAATAGATCTTCAAGAGTTTGAATAGTCCTCTCTGATTGTCCGTCCGTCTGAGGATGATATGCTGAACTAAATCGTAACTCCGTGCCCATAGCTTTTTGTAAACTAACCCAAAATCGTGAAGTGAATCTTGGGTCTCGATCAGAAACTATGGATACTGGCATACCATGCAGTCTTACAATCTCGTTTATGTACATACGAGCAAGACGTTCAAGTGTATAAGTTTCTCGTATCGGTAAGAAATGAGCAGACTTGGTCAATCTATCAACAATGACCCAAATCGCATCAATACCTTGAGAAACCCTAGGAAGACCGGTAACGAAATCCATGGTAATGTGCTCCCACTTCCATTCTGGAATTTCAAGTGGTTGCAATGGACCTTTTGGTACTTGATGCTCCGCTTTGACTCGTTGACAAGTTAGACACCTTGAGATAAACAACGCTATCTCTCTCTTCATATTGCTCCACCAAAATGTATGACGAAGATCATGATACATTTTGGTACTTCCAGGATGGATTGCAAACGGTGTGTTGTGCGCCTCCATCATGATTTCATACTTTAAATCAGGGTTGTTAGGAACACAAAGTCTGGAGTTGACTCGAAGTATTCCTTCTTCATCGATTCTTGCTTCCGGCATAGCACCTTCTTGCACTTTCTTCCTCATACGCATCAGCTCCAGGTCTGTAGCTTGAGCAGCTTTAACTTTATCGATTAAAGTCGGTTCTACTCGTATATTCGCCATCATCACATGGGTCCCTGGAGTCTTTAACTCTATCTCCATCCTTTGCAAGTCACACAAAATGGGCCTTTGTGTTGACAATATCGCACTCGTACTTGCATATGATCTTCTACTCAATGCGTCAGCTACCACGTTCGCTTTTCCAGGATGGTATTGAATGGTATGATCATAATCTTTCAACAGTTCAAGCCAACGTCGTTGTCGCATGTTGAGTTCCTTTTGAGTGAAGAAATATTTGAGGCTTTTATGATCCGTAAAGATCTCCACCTTCTCCCCATACAAGTAATGCCTCCAAATTTTAAGTGCAAAGACAACAGCTGCCAACTCTAGATCATGAGTAGGATAATTCCTCTCATATTCCTTGAGTTGTCTTGATGCATAGGCTATGACTTTTCCATGTTGCATGAGAACGCATCCCAACCCTTTGCTCGAAGCATCACTGTAGATGACAAATCCCTCCGAGCCAGATGGTATTGTTAGAACAGGTGCTGAAATGAGTCTCCTCTTGAGTTCTTGAAAACTCTGCTCACATTCTTCGCTCCAACCGAACTTTGTATCTTTCCGAGTCAGCTGAGTTAATGGAGTAGCGATTCGAGAAAATCCTTCCACGAATCTCCGATAATAACCAGCTAAACCAAGAAAGCTACGTACTTCGGTCACTGATTTAGGTTGCTCCCAGCTTTGAATAGCTTCAATCTTTGCCGGGTCAACCGATATTCCACGACTTGATACTACGTGCCCAAGGAATGCTACCTCCTCCAGCCAGAACTCGCATTTCTTCAACTTGGCATAAAGCTTGTATTCACGAAGCTTTTGGAGTACCAGCCTCAAGTGTTTCTCATGATCTTTACGGCTTTTGGAATAAATAAGGATGTCATCAATAAAGACGACCACAAAGTGATCCAAATATTCCTTGAATACCCGGTTCATCATATCCATGAAGGCAGCAGGAGCATTAGTCAATCCAAAAGACATAACTAAGAATTCATAATGCCCATACCGAGTTCTGAAAGCCGTCTTTGGAATATCCTCAGTTCTAACCTTCAGCTGATGATATCCAGAACGAAGATCGATCTTTGAAAAGAATTGTGCTCCTTGCAACTGGTCAAACAGGTCATCAATACGTGGCAATGGGTACCTATTTTTGATGGTGACATGATTCAACTCCCGATAATCAATACAAAGTCGCATACTCCCATCTTTCTTCTTCACGAACAGAACAGGAGCACCCCAAGGAGAAGTACTAGGACGAATAAAACCAATGTCTAACAATTCCTGCAGTTGGGTCTTTAACTCCTGAAGTTCAATAGGAGCCATTCGATATGGGGCTTTGGAAATGGGTTTTGTACCGGGTTCAAGGTCGATACAAAATTCAATTTCACGCTCTGGGGGTAGGCCAGGAAGTTCTTCGGGAAATACGTCAGGAAATTTATTAACAACAGAAATATCATTCAAAGCTGACGTATTTTTGTTTAGATCTGTGACATGAGCTAAGAAAGCTTGACATCCGTTTTTCAATAAACGAATAGCTTTATGGCTTGAGATGACAGCGATTGATTTTAATGGTTTGGTTGCTTGAATTCGCATAATAGGTCGATTAGGAATATGAAAGCTAACAACCTTACGAAAACAATCAATTTTTGCATGATGAGTAGTTAACCAATCAATCCCTAGAATCACGTCAAATGCAAGTATTTTTAATGAAATAAGATCGACAGGTAATGTGTGGGTACCAACTTGAACCAAACAAGACTTATAAACCGTGGATGTAATGAAGGTTTCTCCCAATGGAGTTTCAACTGCTAAGTCAAAGTCTAATTTCTCCGGAATCAAATTTAATCGATGAGCGCAAGTAGGAGAAATAAAAGAATGGGTAGAACCGGTATCAAATAAAGTATAGACTTCGTTAGAGTTTATGATAAGCTTACCCGTGATGACCTCATTCGGGTTCCTTGCTCTCTGGGAGTTCACAACAAACGCTCTCCCTTGCACAACCGGTTTTGACTTTTCTGGGACGGCCTTTGGTGCCTCCATCCTAGCTGAATTTGTCTTCGGTAAACGACAAAATCGGGCTAAATGACCTTCTCTTCCACAATTATAACATGCTTTGGACGGCATCGCGCAGTTTGGACTGATGTGCCCCTCCCCTCCGCATTTGAAACATATGATAGGTGGTCGTTCTCCTTCCTTAACGACAGGTGCTGGTGCTGACGTCTTTCCATCATTGTTGAATCTCCTCTTCTTGAAATGCCATTCTTATTGTTTTGGCCCTGATTACCACCGAAGTGGTTACCATTTCTGGCCTGTTGATTCCCTCCACGCTTGTTGTCACCGCTTCGATGACTGCTCTCACTGGTATTATCATTTTGCCGGCTGCTCTCTTTTGGTTGCGTTGTCTCGTTATCGCGCTCCACCAACTGAGCCCTATTTACAACATCTGAATACAAACACAGTTTATGAGAAACAAGATGTTGACGTATCTCCGGCTTCAAACCTCTTAAAAACATCCGCGTCATTCTTTCTTCATTATCCACCAGGTGGGACGCAAACCGGGATAACTCCGCAAATTTTGCCTCGTACTGCGACACGGTCATATTATTCTGCTCCAATTTGATGAACTCCACCTCCTTCATGTGACGAATACTCTCGGGAAAGTATTTGTCGTTAAACAGCTCTTGGAACTTCTCCCAAGACATCTTCAGTGCGGCAGGTTGAGTACGCTTTATCGATTCCCACCAGTAATCTGCCTCTCCTCGCAACATAAAGGCGGCAAAGGGAACCTTTTGCTCCTCGGAGCAACCCAAGACATCAAATATCTTGGTGATCTGCTTTATCCATGTTTCAGCTACAAGTGGTTTGGGTTCTCCCTTAAACTCCGGTGGTCCCAGCTCCTTAAACTGTTTAGCGGTGACCGCCTGAGAGTTTCCAGTATTTCCACCTACGTTGTGGACAGGAGCCGCTTTCACCTGTTGTTGCATGAATTGCATAAAACCTCTGAACATTCCATCATTCATCATCTGGTCAGTGTTGTTGTTTGCATGAGGATTGTCACCTTCCTGATGCACATTATCCTGATTATTGATATGTGGTGAATCAACAGTCGCCTGTGCTCCATTGCTATTCTCAACATTCTCAGATGCCATTTTCAGATACTGCCACAAAATAAAAGTTAATTGATATGTCATATATTATCCTTATATTATGACCGACCAATTAAATACCATGCAAATAAACTTAGGTAGGTCATACTAGCGAAGGAATTTCCCGTCTCTCCCCTCCTAGTTCTATTCTCACATCTTAGCCAGGGATCATATCCCTAAGCTCTGATACCAACTGTGACGCCCCCAAAATTAGGTATACATCACCCATCTTGGGTCGTCAGATACATAGTACAGAATACAAATACAACTTACTAATACAACTGTCGTGTACAATACGACAAAACATAAACTGTGAGTTTGAATACAAATATTATCTTCTAGAGAGTATTCATACTCAAAAGGAGTCCTCATTACATTTATTAACACACCATTACATAGAATAGTGAGGACTACTAACTAATACTATCATTCGGACCATCACTCCGTTCCCCGACTTGCCCCAGCTACGTTCTCATTTCCTGAAGAGAACAGTGAAAGAAAGGGTGAGCTCAACTAGCCCAGTAAGAAATATTATGACTAAGATAATGCAGAATAAATTATCATTAGCCTTCAACAATGTTAAACTGATAAAATATAATAGACATCAAGTTTAACTGCAGCGGAACAAGCAATCCATTAAAAGAGTCAAGTAGAAAATAAACTCTACTATCTTTTATGATTTAAAAGGTTTTTCAACACTGTGATCGCTGAGACTCAGCTTAATAAAATAATCCACATCATCGAATCACCCCTGCACTACGGCCAAGGATATTCGTATATTCATTAATGGTCATGATCATGCCAACAACTGTCCATCAATGCACTACGGGCCAATGAGGACTTTTACCACATCATTTGTAACATTACGGTCATGATTATACCGAATAATCCCTGGTCATAATCATACCAAGTCCATCTATGCACTACAGGCCACAGATGACTTTCAACATTTTATAAACATGAGGATGATGACAATGATATAAGAATTCAATAAAACAAGTTCAAGAATTAATTTATCCAAGAATTAACAACGTCCAAATTGTCAACATGATACTGCTTTGTGGAGTAAAATTCAAGAATGCTTAGAAGAATATTTTCATGAAAAGATACTGGATGAAACGCAATTATCAAGGATATTCCACAAATTTCATGGAGTATAGAAGTCAAAACTTAACCAACTGAGTATAATAAAGAATGGAATAACAAAAGAAATCACCATGCATGCGATAGACCGCACAGACAGGTTATTCCAACAGAATAATAAATAATGGAACCAGGTCCGGCGTAAACGCACAGACAGGATATTCCGACAGAATAATAAATAATGGAACCAGGTCCGGTGTAAAACACACAGACAGGATATTCCAACAGAATAATAACAAGACGGAACCAGGTCCGGTGTAAAACACACAGACAGGATGTTCCAACAGAATAATAATAAAAACGGAACCAGGTCCGGTGTAAAACACACAGACAGGATGTTCCAACAGAATAATAATAAAAACGGAACCAGGTCCGGTGTAAAACACACAGACAGGATGTTCCAACAGAATAATAGAAGAATGTCACCAAGTATAGGGTAGACCGCGTATACAGGTTATTCCAACAGAATAATAAGAATGGAATAACAAAGTTCTCTTCATGAATAAAAAGAATAACACCCCTTACCGTTTTAAAGAAGAGCTGAAATAAGGAAGTAGTTAAGTAGCAGAATACTCTTCTTCTCTCTCTCTATAGTTTCTCTCTATAGTTTCTCTCTCTAGAGTTCAGTGAATTCGTAAGAAATAATGAAGGAATGAGCTGCTATTTATAGAAAAATAGAATGCATAGTAACTAATCCATGAACGGTCCAGATTGATTACTTTAATCTGACGGTCCATATTTAAAGAAAAATCTTTTAAATAAAATATAATATATTCTATTTATAGAATAACTTTAATAAAGTATTCTGTTTTATATAAAAAGATGTTTCTGTTTTATTACGTTAATAATACGAATAAAACAAAACGTCATTATCGCTAAATAATTCATATTATTAACTGACAATAATTGAATCAAACTGAGTGACTTCTCACATAAGCATTAATAATCAATACCGTGTGCTACTATGCAACCACACGTATTACTGTACTTTTACTACCGAGTAGTTTAACACTAATAATGGTAAAATTTCCGCCGTTATTTTTAATAAAATATTTTTGTCGTTTTCTCAATCCGACAATAATTCCGTTGTGGGGTCCACCAATGATTGTGTCGTTGTACGAATATTCCCTGTTAAACGAATATTCTCCGACCAATCGAATATTATATAACAACTTGTGTACTTTGCAAAATTTATAAATATTACCCACAATTATAACATTATATCAATTTAACTCCATAATATTCAAAAATGATATTTATAAAAAATTCATCTTTATTTATAAAAGTTAGGGTCTTACATAAGCGATGACTTTCCCATATTGCATGAGAACACATCCTAACCCTTTTCCTGAAGTATCGTTGTAGATAACAAATCCATCCGAACCAGATAGTAATGTCAGAACAGGTGCCGAAATGAGTCTCCTCTTGAGCTCTTGGAAACTCTTCTTGCATTCCTCGCTCCATACGGATTTTGTATCTTTCCGAGTCAGCTGAGTTAACGGAGTAGCGATTCGAGAAAATCCTTCCACAAATCTCAGATAATAACCAGCTAAGCCAAGAAAACTACGTACTTCGGTCACCGACTTCGGTTGCTCCCAACTTTGTATGGCTTCAATCTTTGCCGGGTCGACAAATACTCCATGTTTTGACACCACGTGCCCAAGGAATGCTACTTCCTTAAGCCATAACTCGCATTTCTTTAACTTGGCATAAAGCTTGTTATCGCGAAGCCTTTGCAGTACCAGCTTCAAATGGCGCTCATGATCTTCACGACTTTTGGAATAGATGAGGATGTCATCAATAAAGACAACAATGAACTGATCCAAATATTCTTTGAACACACAGTTCATCATATCCATAAAAGTAGCAGGAGCATTAGTCAATCCAAAAGACATGACTAAGAATTCATAATGCCCGTACCGAGTTCTGAAAGCAGTCTTTGGAATATCTTCAGTTTTAATCTTTAGCTGATGATATCTAGAACGACCAATCTTTGAAAAGAATTGTGCTCCTTGCAACTGGTTGAACAGTTCATCAATACGAGATAGCGGATACCTATTCTTGATGGTGACATGGTTCAATTCTTGATAGTCAATACAATGTCGCATACTCCCGTCTTTCTTCTTTACGAATAAAACAGGAGCACCTCAAGAAGACGTACTAGGACGAATGAAATCGATGTCTAACAACTCCTGTAATTGGACTTTTAACTCCTGAAGTTCAATAGGAGCCATTCGATATAGAGTTTTAGAAATGAGCTTTGTACCGGGTTCAAGGTCAATAAAAGAATTCAATTTTACGTTCTGGGAGTAGACTAGGAAGTTCTTCAGGAAATATGTCAGGAAATTCACTAACAACAGAAATTTTATTCAAATCTGACGTGTCTTTATTCAAATCCATAACATGGGCTAAGAAAGCTTGACATCCGTTTTTCAATAAAACGAATAGCTTTATGGCTGGATATGACAGTGATTGATTTTAGTGGTTTAGTTGCTTGAATTTACATAACAGGTTGGTTAAGAATATGAAAACTAACAACCTTACGAAAGTAATCAATTTTGGCATGATGAGTGGTTAACCAATCAGTCCCTAAAATCACATCAAAAGCAAGTATCTTTAAAGAAATAAGATCAACAGTGTAAGACCCCAACTTATTAATGAATAAAATCAAATTTTCTCTAAATATTATTGTGAATAATAAGGGGTTAATTTGATATAATACTTTGGTTATGGGTGAAATGTGCAAATTTTGCAAAATAAGCAAGTGGTTATAAAATATTCATTTTGTCGGGGAATATTCGTTTGGTCGTGGAATATTCTTGCTGTCGGAGAATATTCGTACGACGGCGCAGCCTTGTGTGGGACCCATAACGGAAAGCGATTGGATGAAGAAAACGACAAGTATAAGTTGTTTATAAATTACGGCGTAATTGTTACCGTTAATATGGTTGGAATACCCGATGGTTAAAATACAGTAGCACACGGTATTGCACCAATTATTGATTCTTACGTAAGAAGGCACTACTTAATAATTGTTACAGTAGTTATTATTCAATATTTTATTTTATTGATTCAATAATTGCTGCGTTGATATTTTATATTATTGTTGTTTCAATAATTGTTGCTGCACAGTATTTTCTATTATCAGATCAATAATTCATATTATTTGAATAATATTATTAGATAACATTATTGACAATGTCTAGAAAGTTCTGTCTAAGGAGAGGTTTGGTCATCTAATTGCGCGCCAGTAAGGAGAAATCCTTATTGGAAAGCCCCATCTTTCCTGGGAACGGCCTGGTTGTCATAAATGTGATTCTGTAATATTATTTGTGAATAATTAATTATTGATTCATATGATAAGGAAATATTTATTTTATGTGGATATAAATGAGGGATATATTTTTATGGTTAAAAATGAAGGAGTTAATGTTGATGTTTTTATCCGTATTTTTGTCGGAATGGAGGTATTAAAAATCAGGGTTTTTGAGATATTTTGCGGGGGTTATAATTTTTAATCCGACCGTTGGATCGTGGTAATTTTTGGATATGTTATACATATATAAGTTGAGTATATGTCTACAAATTTTGAACCGTTAAAAATGAACGTATGATTTATTATGAATTTTACGAGATGACTGGTTCAGAAATTGTTGAATTTTAGGAGTTTATCATTTTGATGAAAAATTCTAGAATTGGTGGGCCCCACTCTTGGTTGGTGAAGAAATGTGCTGAGATTTTTATTCAAATGTGGTGGGTGGGAATAGTAGCAGGTAAAGCCATCAGGTTGTAGGTCAAGCCTACTAAAATTTTCCTATAAATAGAGGGCTAAGTTAGAATTGAAAATCACACCAGAAACAAGTTTTCTCTCTTTCTCTCTCTAGATTATTGTGACGCCCCCAAAAATTAGGTATACATCACCCATCTTGGGTCGTCAGATACATAGTACAGAATACAAATACAACTTAATAATACAACTGTCGTGTACAATACGACAAAATATAAACTGTGAGTTTGAATACAAATATTATCTTCTAGAGAGTATTCATACTCAAAAGGAGTCCTCATTACATTATTAACACACCATTACATAGAATAGTGAGGACTACTAACTAATACTATCATTCGGACCATCACTCAGTTTCCCGACTTGCCCCAGCTACGTTCTCATTTCCTGAAGAGAACAGTGAAAGAAAGGGTGAGCTCAACTAGCCCAGTAAGAAATATTACGACTAAGATAATACAGAATAAATTATCATTAGCCTTCAACAATGTTAAACTGATAAAATATAATAGACATCAAGTTTAACTGCAGCGGAACAAGCAATCCATTAAGAGAGTCAAGTAGAAAATAAACTCTACTATCGTTTATGATTTAAAAGATTTTCCAACACTGTGATCGCTGAGACTCAGCTTAATAAAATAATCCACATCATAGAATCACCCCTGCACTACGGCCAAGGATATTCGTATATTCATTAATGGTCATGATCATGCCAACAACTGTCCATCAATGCACTACGGGCTAATGAGGACTTTTACCACATCATTCGTAACATTACGGTCATGATTACACCGAATAATCCCTGGTCATAATCATACCAAGTCCATCTATGCACTACAGGTCACAGATGACTTTCAACAGAATATAAACATGAGGATGATGACAATGATATAAGAATTCAATAAATCAAGTTCAAGAATTAATTTATCCAAGAATTAACAACGTCCAAATTGTCAACATGATACTACTTTGTGGAGTAAAATTCAAGAATGATCAGGAGAATATTTTCATGAATAGATACTAGATGAAGCGCAAATGTCAAGGATATTCCACAAATTTCATGGAGTATAGAAGTCAAAACTTAACCAACTGAGTACAATAAAGAATGGAATAACAAAAGAAATCACCATGCATGCGATAGACCGCACAAACAGGTTATTCTAACAGAATAATAAATAACGGAACCAGGTCCGGCGTAAACGCACAGATAGAATATTTCGACAGAATAATAAATAATGGAACTAGGTCCGGTGTAAAACACACAGACAGGATATTCCGACAGAATAATAAATAATGGAACCAGGTCCGGTGTAAAACACACAGACAGGATGTTCCAACAGAATAATAATAAAAACGGAACCAGGTCCGGTGTAAAACACACAGACAGGATGTTCCAACAGAATAATAATAAAAACGGAACCAGGTCCGGTGTAAAACACACAGACAGGATGTTCCAACAGAATAATAGAAGAATGTCACCAAGTATAGGGTAGACCGCATATACTGGTTATTCCAACAGAATAATAAAGAATGGAATAACAGAAGTTCTCTTCATGAATATAAAAGAAATAATATTCCCTACCGTTTTGAAGACGAGCTGAAATAAGGAAGTAGTTAAGTAGCAGAATGCTCTTCTTCTCTCTCTCTATAGTTTCTCTCTATAGTTTCTCTCTCTAGAGTTCAGTGAATTCGTAAGAAATAATGAAGGAATGAGCTGCTATTTATAGAAAAATAGAATGCATAGTAACTAATCCATGAACGGTCCAGATTGATTACTTTAATCTGACGGTCCATATTTAAAGAAAAATCTTTTAAATAAAATATAATATATTCTATTTATAGAATAACTTTAATAAAGTATTCTGTTTTATATAAAAAGATGTTTCTGTTTTATTACGTTAATAATACGAATAAAACAAAACGTCATTATCGCTAAATAATTCATATTATTAACTGACAATAATTGAATCAAACTGAGTGACTTCTCACATAAGCATTAATAATCAATACCGTGTGCTACTATGCAACCACACGTATTACTGTACTTTTACTATCGAGTAGTTCAACAATAACAATGGTAAAATTTCTGCCGTTATTTTTAATAAAATATTTTTGTCGTTTTCTCAATCCGACAATAATTCTGTTGTGGGGTCCACCAATGATTGTGTCGTTGTACGAATATTCCCTGTTAAAATAAATATTCCCCAACCAATCGAATATTATATAACAACTTGCGTACTTTGCAAAATTTATAAATATTACCCACAACTATAACATTATATCAAATTAACTCCATAATATTCAAAACTGACATTTATAGAAAATTCATCTTTATTTATAAAAGTTGGGGTCTTACAATTATTGAGTGTATTTTGTGAGTATTTAGATACTTTGAGAGTTTCTATTCATCAGAGCAAGTTTCTTTCAGCCTTATACCGGTATTCCGACCAGAAGTACTGATATCTTGAGATAAGGGATATTATTTTCTTCTTAAATGATATTATTTTCTTCAATATCATTATGCTGAAATATTGATATGAGTTTTTATCAAATTTGGAACTTTTTGTGTCGGGGTTACTATTCACGTATACGGCACTATTCACGTATACGGCACTATTCACCGAAAAATAAAATTTTCCCTTTTTGTCCAAGATGTCTATTATGGTTACTATCTTTGATTGTATCCATGTTTTGATTTTTATTTTTGAATTCTGCTTCACAATTGATTATTATGAAGTATTATTGATCTTGGATAAACTGTTATATGAATCCCTACTATTTATCCTTCTGTCTCACTGGATTCGTTCTCTTAAGATATTTTTCATCATCCTCAGTCCTAAATGATGATATTACTGAATATCTTTGGCCTGTAGTGCAAAGATGTATGATTACTTGATGAATATCTTTGGCATGTAGTGCAAAGATGAACAGGTGTTGAGATGAACATGACTAACAGGTGATACAAATGAATATCTTTGGCCTGTAGTGCAAAGATGAATATTTGGATAAAGATGATTATTAATTGATGTTACAGGGATAAAATATTGATGATGGACTTTTAAATCTTAGAAGATAGTAGAATTCTTTCTCTACTTGACTCTTCTATTGGTTTGCTGTTTTCGCTGCAGTTGTTGATCTAAAAACTTGTTATCGATTATATTCTATCAGATTTTTTCCTGTTGAAGACTAACGATAATTTGTTGTATATTATCTTAGTCATAATATTCTTTACTGGGCTAGTTGAGCTCACCCTTTTTTCTTTTTGTTCCATTTTTCTTCTCAGGAGGTGAGAACATAGCAGGATCTAGTCGGGGTATAGAGTGATGGTTCTAGAAAGATGTTTTAGCAGTCCTCACTATTTCTGTAAAATAGTATTTAAATAATTGTAATGAGGATTTATTTGAGTGTGGATATTGTCCAGAAGATAATATTTGTATTTAAACTCACAGTATGTGTTGTCGTATTTTGCACGACAATTATATTATTGAAGTTGTAGTTTGCTTTCTGTACCATGTATTCGGCGACTCAGAATGGGTGTTGTATACCTATTTGGCAACTCAGAATGAGTGTTGTATATCCTCGCCATACGTTCCTCGTTCTCCACCAAATGAGGTGCAAACCTAGATAACTCCGCGAACTTCGCCTCGTACTGGGACACAGTCATGTTGTTTTGTTCTAGTCTGATAAATTCTACGTCATTCATATGACGAATACTTTTAGGAAAGTACTTATCATTGAACAACTTTTGAAACGTTTTCCAAGACATGTTGAGTACGGCAGGCTGGGTACGCTTCACAGATTCCCACCAGTAATCTGCCTCACCACGGAACATAAATGTGGCGAATGGAACCTTCTGTTCCTCCGTGCATCCCAAGACATCAAATATCTTGGCAATTTGCTTGACCCACGTCTTCGCCTTAATCGGATCCGGCTTTCCCCAGAATTCTGGTGGTCCCAACTCTTTGAACTGCTTGGCCGTGGTAAACCGCGCGTTGCTATCATTTCCACCCGTATTCTGCACACGAGTCTCTCTCGTCTGATTTTGCATGAACTGCAAAAAGCTTCTAAACATCCCATCATTCATCGTTTGCTCGATAACGTTGTTTACAGGAGGAACATTGTCAGTCTGTTGCACATTCTCCTGATTGGTAACTAAAGGTGTTTTTACGGTCTCATACACTCCATTGTTAACGTTCTCAGCAGCCATTCTTAAATACTGCCATAAAACAAGGGTCAATTAAACAAATTAACATATCACATAATAACCCTATATTATGACCAACGAACAAATAAGCTTAGGTAGGACACACTAGCGAAGGATTTACTCGTTTCTCCCCTCCTAGTTCTATTCTCTGATCTCCGCCAGAGACCATATCCCTAAGCTCTGATACCAACTGTGACGCCCCCAAAATAGATATACAACACCCATTCTAAGTCGCCAAATACATGGTACAAAAAGCAAACTACAACTTCAATAATACAATTGTCGTGCAAAATACGACAACACATACTGTGAGTTTAAATACAAATATTGTCTTCTAGATAATATCCACAGTCAAATAAGTCCTCATTACAATTATTCAAACATTATTTTACAAAAATAGCGAGGACTGCTTAAACATCTTTCTAGAACCATCACTCCATACCTTGACTAGATCCTGCTATGTTCTCACCTCCTGATAAGAAAAATAGTACAAAAAGGAAAAGGGTGAGCTCAACTAGCCCAATAAAGAATATTATGACTAAGATAATATACAATAACTTATCATTAGTCTTCAATAGGAAAAAATCTGGTAAAATATAATAGACAACAAGTTTTAGATCAACAACTGCAGCGGAAACAACAAACCATTAGAAGAGTCAAGTAGAGAATGAGTTCTACTATCTTCAAAGATTTAAAAGCCCATCATCAATATTTTATCCCTGTAATAACAATCAATAACCATCTTTAATCAAATATTTATCTTTGCACAACAGGCCAAATATATTTATTTGTATCACCAGTCGGTCATGTTCATCTCAACACCTGTTCATCTTTGCACTACGGGCCAAAGATATTCATCAGTTAATCATTCATCTTTGCACTACAGGCCAAAGATATTCAGTAATATCATCATTTAGGATTGAGGATGATGAAAAATGTCTTAAAGAAAATGAATCCAATGAGACAGAAGGACAAATATTAGGAATTCGTATTACAGTTTATCTGTGACGCCCCCAAAATAAGTATACAACACCCATTTTGAGTTGCCAAATACTTGGTACAGAAATAACTACAGCTTCATTAATACAATTGTTGTGCAAAAATATAAAAACCCAATACTGTGAGTTTGAATACAATTATTCTCTACTAGAGAGTATACAAACTCAAAAGGAGTCCTTATTACAATTATTATCACACTATTTTATAAAATAGTGAGGACTGCTAACACCACTGATTGAAAATATCACTCCGCACCCCGACTAGTTCCCGCTATATTCTCGCCTCCTGAGAAAAATGGAACAAAAAGGGTGACCTCAACTAGCCCAGTAAAAAATATTATGACTAAGATAATATACAACAAATTATCATTAGTATTCAACAGAGAAAAATATGATAGAATATAATCGACAACAAGTTTTAGATCAACAACTGCAGCGGAAACAACAATTCATTAGAAGAGTCAAGTAGAGAATGAGTTCTACTATCTTCTAAGATTTAAAAGTCCATCATCAATATTTTATCCCTATAACAACAATCAATATTCATCTTTAATCAAATATTTATCTTTGCACTACAGGCCAAAGATATTCATTTGTATCACCAGTTGGTCATGTTCATCTCAACACCTGTTCATCTTTGCATTACAGGCCAAAGATATTCATCAGGTAATCATACATCTTTGCACTACAGGCCAAAGATATTCAGTAGTATCATCATTTAGGACTGAGGATGTTGAAAAATATTTTAAAGAAAACGAATCCAGTGAGATAAAAGAACAAATATTAGAGATTCGTAATACAGTTTATCCAAGTTCAATAATACTACATAATAACCAATTTTGAAGAAGAATTCAAAAATAAAGATCAAACATAGATACAATCAAAGATAGTAACCATAATAGACAACTTGGATAAAAAAAAAGAAAATTTCATTTTTCGGTGAATAGTGCCGTATTCGTGAATAGTGTCATATAGTGAATAGTAACGTATACGTGAATAGTAACCCCCGACACAAAAAGTTCTAAATTTGATAAAAAATTCATACCAACATTTCGGTATAATGATATTGAAGAAAATATCATTTTAAGAAGAATATAACACCCCTTACCTCAAAATATCAGTACTTCTGATCGGAATATCGGTATAAGGCTGAAGAAAACTTACACCGATGAATAGAAACTCACAAAGTATCTAAATACTCACAAAATACACTCAATAATATAGAGAGAGAAAGAAAGAAAACTTATTTCTGGTGTGATTTTCAATTCTAACTTAGCCTTCTATTTATAGGAAAATGTTAGCACGCCGAAGCAGACTTAACCTGCAACCTGATGGCTTTACCTGCTACTATTCTCACCCACCACATTTGAATAAAAATCTCAGCACATTTTCACCAACCAAAAGTGGGGCCCATCAATTCTAGAATTTTTCACCAAAATTATAAATTCTGAAACTTCAACAATTTTTGAACCAGCCATATCTTAAAATTCATAACATATCATACGTTCATTTTTAACGGTTCAAAATTTGTGGATATATACTCAACATATATATGTATAACATATCTAAAAATCACAACGATCCAACGGTCGGATTAAAAATTATAACCCCCGCAATATATCTTAAAAACTCTGATTGATTTTTAGTACCTCCACTCCGACAAAAATACTGATAAAACACCTCAACATTAACTCCTTCATTTTTTAACTACAAAATATATCCAACATTTATATTCACATAAAATAAATATTTCCTTTTCATATGAATCAATAATTAATTATTCACAATTAATATTACAGAATCACATTTATGATAATTAGGCCATTCCCAAGAAAGAGGGGGCTTTCCAATAAGGATTTCTTTTTACTGGCGCGTAATTAGGTGACCAAACCTCTCCTTAGATAGAAATTTCTAAACATTGCCAATAATGTTATTTAATAATATTATTCAAATAATATGAATTATATCTGATAATGGGAAATATTATGTGTAAGACCCCAAATTATTAATAAATAAAATTTAATTTCCTCTATTTATTATTCTGAAATAGTAAGGGTTGATTTGATTAATGTGGTTAGTTATGGATAAAATGCGCAAATATTTTAAATAAGCAAGTGGTTATAAAATATTCATTGTTGTTAGGGAATATTCGCTTGGTCGTAGAATATTCTTACTGTCGGAGAATATTCGTACGACGGCGCAGTCTTTTATGGGCCCCATAACGAAAAGCGATTGGATGAAGAAAATGACAAAAACAAGTTGTTTATAAATAACGGCGTAGTTGTTACCGTTAATACTGTTGGAATACCCGGTGGTTAAAGCACGGTAATACGCGTTGTTGCATAGTAGCACACGGTATTGCACCAATTATTGATTCTTACGTAAGAAGGCACTACTCAATAATTGTTACAGTAATTACTGTTCAATATTGTATTTTATTGATTCAATAATTGCTGCGTTGATATTTTATATTACTGTTATTTTAATAATTGTCACTACACAGTATTTTCTATTATCGGAACAATAATTCATATTATCTGAATAATATTATTAGATAACATTATTGGCAATGTCTAGAAAGTTCTGTCTAAGGAGAGGTTTGGTCATCTAATTGCGCGCCAGTAAGGAGATATCCTTATTGGAAAGCCCCCTCTTCTTGGGAACGGCCTGGTTGCCAGTACTGTGATTCTGTAATATTATTTGTGTATAATTAATTATTGATTTATATGATGAGGAAAATATTGATTTTATGTGGATATAGATGGAGAAAATTTTTAATGTGACAATTGTTGAAAATTAATATTTTATCTTTTTCTTATAAAATAATTCATTTAAATATATTATTTTAATAATATATTGATGGTGATATTTTTACAATGAATGTGGAATATATGAGTATATGAGGAGGAAGAGTATTTTTGTGGCATTAAATGATTAACACATGTTTTGTGTGTTGGTGGACACAATTCTTGACCGAAAATTTATTATTGACTGTAAAATCGCCCGTTTATGGATTTCGGTCAATTTCTGTTTGGAATTTGGAAAAACTTTCTTCTGCAAAGTTGTAGAGAATTGAATTTCCTATAAAAACTCGCGAGATTCGAATTTTCTGATAAAAGGGCTATTTATTTTGAATTATTGAAGTTATGAAGTTCCGAAATAATTAGTTTTTGAAAGTTTTAATTATTCTTATTTACAAAATCGTTTTTTTTGCTTGGTGGGCTGCATTAACATGTGAAATGAGCTGAAATCAGATTTCAAGAGGGTGGGCTTGACAATTTTGTAAATAATATAAATATTATTATATTCAATTTTCTGCTTTGGTGTTCTAAGCATTTTCCTATAAATAGGTTACTTAGGTTAGAATTGAAAATCACACCAGAAACACAAGTTTCTCTCTCTTTTCTCTCTATATTAGTGAGCGTATTCTTGTGAGTATTCTAATACTTTGAGTATTGCTATACGGTGCAAGTTCAAGTCATAACCTATATCCGGTGTTTCAACTAGAAGTACTGTTTTAGCTGAGGTAAGGGATGTTATTTCTTCTTAAATGATATTATTTTCTTCAATATCATTATGCCAAAGTATTGATCTGAATTTTTTATCAAATTTGGAACTTTTCATGTCGGGATTACTATTCACGAGTTACTATTCACGAGTTACTATTTACCAAAAAATAAAATTTTCTTCTTTTCGTCCAAAATATCTATTCTGGATACTAGCTTTGATTGTATCCATGTTTTGATCATTCTTGAATTTTACTCCACTATGATTATTTATGAGGTATTTTTGGACATGGAATAGCTGAAATACGAATCCTTAATATTTATTCTTTTGTTTCACTGGATTCGTTTTCTTTAAAATATTTTTCATCATCCTCAGTCCTAAATGATGACATAAATGATTATCTTTGGCCTGTAGTGCAAAGATTAATGATTTCTGATGAATATCTTTGGCCTGTAGTGCAAAGATGAATGATTTCTGATGAATATCTTTGGCCCGTAGTGCAAAGATGAACAGGTGTTGAGGTGAACATGACCAACTGATGAATATCTTTGGCCTGTAGTGCAAAGATGACTATTTTATTCAAGATATTTATTGATTGATGTTACAGGGATAAAATGTTGATGATGTGCTTTTAAATTCATAGATAATCGTAGATTTCATTCTCTACGTAACTCTTCTATGAATTATTATTTTCCGCTGCGAATATTGATTTAAAAGTTGTTGTCTATTGTATTCTATTAGATTTTTCCCTGTTGAGACTAACGATAATTTGTTGTATATTATCTTAGTCATAATATTCTTTACTGGGCTAGTTGAGCTCACCCTTTTCCTTGTTGTTCCATTTTATTCTCAGGAGGCGAAAATGTAGCGAGTACTAGTCGGGGTGTGGAATGATGGTTCAATACAGTTATTTTAGTAGTCCTCACTATTTTGTAAATAGTATATCAATAAGTATAATGAGTACTTAATTGAGTATGAATACTGTCTAGATGATAATATTTGTATTTAAACTCACAGTATATGTGTTGTCGTATTTTGCACGACAATTGTAATAATAAAGTTGTAGTTATTTTCTGTACCATGTATTTGGCGACTCAGAATGGGTTGGATGGATTGGACCTATTTTGGGGGCGTCACAGTTGGTATCAGAGCTTAGGGATATGATCTCTGGCGGAGATCGGGGAATAGAACTAGGAGGGGAGAGACGAGTAAATCCTTCGCTAGTGTGTCCTACCTAAGCTTATTTGTTGGTCGGTTATAATATAGGGATATTATGTGATATGTTAATTTGTTAGATTAACCCTTGTTTTATGGCAGTATTTGAGAATGTCGACTGAGAATGTTAACAGTGGAGTAAATAAAACCGTGGAGACGCCTTGTATCACCAACGAGGAGGAACGTGCAAACAGGCTGGCAATGTTCCTCCTGTGAATAACACCAATGAGCAGATGATGAACGATGGGATGTTTAGAAGCTTTTTGCAGTTCATGCAAAATCAGACGAGGAAGACTCGTGTACAGAATACGGGTGGAAATGATAGCAATGCGCGGCTTGTCACGCAAGCAGTTCAAAGAGTTGGGACCACCCGAATTTAAGGGAAAGCCGGAATCCGATTAAGGCGGAGACGTGGGTCAAGCAAATTTACCAAGATATTCGATGTCTTGGGATGCACGGGAGGAACAGAAGGTTCCATTCGCCACCTTTATGTTCCGTGGCGAGGCAGACTACTGGTGGGAGTCTGTGAAACGTACCCATCCAGCCGCACTCAGCATGTCTTGGGAGACATTTCAGAAACTGTTCAATGACAAGTACTTTCCTGAAAGTATTCGTCATATGAAGGAGTGGAGTTTATTAGACTGGAGCAGAACAACATG